>ML795175.1:174572-189954 GCA_009831015.1 Picea engelmannii
TCTTCCTGATCCACCTACTCAAACCATTTCAATACATTTACATTTTGATGGGTACTGGTCTTATCCTCTTGCAGTCGGAGGGTGACTCTCAGTGCTAACAGGAGGATAATGCATCATATCATGAGGAGGAAGTATCTTTTCCTTGTGAAGGCATTGATGATGATTTGGGTGTAGATACACCTAAGTGCGTGGGAGAATTGGTATGGGATGACCCACTTGTGGAGCACAATCTCACATTGAAGGATATACCTATGAGTGTCGAACAGAGTAGCAAAAAAGGTCTTGGGGAGTGTGTTGATGAGGACTACACATTTGACCTTAACAACAATAGTTATGAGGTAACACTTCAACACTATAAAGGTGTTGATTCACATGAGTCACAGTACTTGGCAGGACAAATGAAGGTCGGAGAGGATATGATCATGGTGTCCATGAGGCACCTTGATTATACACATGCATTAGTGGTAGGATATTGTTGGAGAGACATGGTGATATGGGATAGTTCAGGTGGAGATTTTTCCATTGAGGAATTTCATACACTTAGAGAGAGAGTGATAGTGATTGAGACCAACTACCAACATCTCCTTATGGATAGAGATTACCTTTTGGATATTGGGGTGATGTACCATGGGGAATTGGAGGAGAAGGAGAATGAAGTAGATCAACTCACTCATGAGTTGGTAAACACATAAGGATTATTGAAGAGCACTCAGATAGACCTTCAAGAATTAGATTCTAGAGTAGAGCAACTCCTTGAGGAGTCTAGTCGGGTATCTACTACATCCATCTCGATACATAGTCAATCATATGCCTCAAATATGTTGCTATATGATGTTGGTTACATTTAGGGGTTGATTTAGGATCACCTGATGATGGAGGTGAGTGAGGAGTACCCAGGATCAGAGATGGTTAGGAGGATTTGAGGCCTAGAGATGGGTAATAAAGTTCATGTGTCACAAGGAACACCATTCGTAGAGAGATCTGAGGCAGTTGAGCACACACTAATGGATTCCAAGGCCAGACACAATTCATATGAAATACATCCATGTGGGATCCATGATTAGGTTATTCTAGCAGTGAAGAAACATCCATTCTGGGTCCAGGGCTAGTTGAAAATCGTGGATTGGATGATACAATGATATAACTAGGACATAGGATGACATCAGGGGTTACAAGATCTTCATAGGTTTAATATGACATATAGGGGATTGCAATAGTGATTATTAGTGAGAATGACCATGCAAAGAGGTGCGATGACACACCAAGGGATGCTTTAGAGAATAGTATTGAGACATATTTGTTGGAGAAGGGATTATCCAATGGAGAGTGTTCTACCCCTTCACAGCCGAGTATGGGCGTTGACGAGTACACTTACATCATAAAAAACATGAGTGATGAGGGGGAGGGTACGATTGACCATGAGCATGAGGAGACACTTGTTATGATGGGTGGACTCATGAGAGTTGAGGGAGTGAGTACCTCACATAGAGGAGATAGATACCAGACAGTGGGCGATAGTAGTGACTAGGAAAAACAAATACATAGGTATTTTATGAGCAGTTTGTCACTCAAGTCATCCATGAAATATTCCTTTGATACATGAAAACTAGTGCAACCACAACCAGAGAGGATTGTAGTGGAGTGTCATCATATCATCAGGAAGAATCAAAGACTGCAGGAACAAATAATTTCTACTACCAGGCTGACACATAGGCCTAATATGTCGACCTTCTTAGAGAAACCACAGTCGAGTCAGTCAAAACCTGAGGGTGTCTTTGAGGTGTACCTGAGGGAGTATGAGGATTTGAATGAAAATTTCTACAATTCCATATCGTTAGCATACTATTGTCACATCAAGTGTGGACTTGAACCCAGGATGCGCAGTGGAGAACAACGAAATTATGAATCAAGACATGAGGTAAGGACATTGGAGACTTCCACTTTTGGAGGATCAAAGAGGAGAATAGATATATCTTAGAGGAGGGAGTGTGACATGGTTGATGTGTTTCACATAGGGAAGTATGTAGATAGATATTCCACGTAGCCGTGAGATATGGATAGATGTTCTGCACAGTAATAGAGCATAGATAGGAGACCCTTACAAATAAAGAGATTAGGTAGAGGGCAGATAGATAAAGATACTCATAGAGAGTTGAGACAAAAGGGTATTTTTTATAGTTGCAGATAGTCTTGGCGGTCGAGTCCCATGTGTATGGAGGATGATCACGTACACTCAGACAATCATATATGGCCATGTATAGGACAAAGATAAGACATAATGTAAAATAATGATGAAGATTGACCTCAAGGAGAGGATAAGCGCATGACTATCGCCCACCTACCTTGCATTCCTATATTTCATACATTCAGGATTAGGGGAGGAGTGTAGGGACAATGAGTCATGGTTTTGATTGATGGTGAGCCCACCCACAACTAAATTGACTCAGGATTGGTTAGGAGGATGGGATTTCCTATAGTTGATATTGGAGACTTCCGAGTGAGGGTGAAAAGTAGACACAATTTGGTTTGCACATAGAGAGTTAGTCACCTAGAGTTGTCCATGGGAAACTACAAGGTGACTGATGACTTTTATGTGATGGAATTGGAGGATACCAAGATAATTTTTGGCGTATAGTGGCTCAGTACATTAGGGATGATCTATCAGGACTATCAAAAAATGAAGATGGAGTTCAGGATTGTCGTAGGAAAAAATGTAGTCCTAAGGGGCATGACCAGTAATGCTCCAAAGGTTGCTTCAACATAAGAGATGGAGATGGTGTTTGGACATGGCGGTATGCATAGCATAAAAGTTAGAAAGTTTCAACCATTTATGAGGCAATATTATTATGAGGGGATATCCAGGCAAAGACAGTGGGCACAGGGTACAGTTCATTCTGGGAGACAATCAGTCACAGATAGTGTGTGCACAGTTATGGTGGGGAGTTGTTGGGTGCGGTCCTATCTTCATAGGGAAGGTTATTTTGGGCACAGACAAAATTTTGGAGAAGAAGGTCTATTTTGGGAAAGACCTAATTTTGGAAAGAATACCTAATTTTGGAGTGTGTGCAATCGATGGAAAGAAATAAACATGTAGGAAAAGAAGGAAAATAAGCATGCAAGAGACAAATCAACTTGGCGCACATGTAGAAAAAACTAACCATGTTAGGGTTAGGTTCTTTTATAAAGATTGTAATGACTATAAGCCCCAAAAATAGTATAAATAAGAACCTAGGAGATCTAGGTCAGGGTTCAACGGTTGTACGCTCAATAGTTGTAAGTTTGATATTGAAGAATTTCGGAGAGCTGGTATTGGTTACTATGATTGTAATAAGGTGACAATAAGCTAGATTTTGAGGGTTAGGTCACAGGCTGAGGACCCTAGTGTGATCTAGTCTGCCTCACAAAGGTTCCTTAGACTCAAAGTGCGTGTATGATTGGAGATGTAATGCGCACAATGCCATATTTTGCAGTAGACCTAATAAAATAGAAGAGAAGCCAATTCTTTGTGGACGTAGCCGAGGAGGGGGTGAACCACAGTAAAAAATGTGTTATATGTGTTATTTTTTGCATGTTTACTTTATGTCAATGATTACTTTATGAATGAATGATTAAGCCAGATATATTAGAATGCATGCATGGACTAATTGAGGAATAAACCCTAGGAATCCTTGAATGAATACCAATATTAATACATAAAGAATATGAAATACACTCCCAGATCCCTGCTCATTCCTAGACTGCGAGAACTTGAGCATTGTAGTCAACCATAAATCTATCTCAGGTGAGACTACGCAGTGCACTTTGTGCATTGTTTTTACTTCTAGTTTACCATGAGGGACGATAGTTTTAGAGGGTTTTTTTGAAAACCTGTTGAGATACAAACCTGGGTCAACCCTAGAAGTGGAAGTGAGAAATAGAAACCAACAAATGGTTATGTTGTTGGTTGAAACTGCATAGGATTGAGTGGACGGGATTCGTGGAAGATTCACATAGAGAATGAAAGTATAGAAGGGAATGTTCAAGCCATGTAATCCAATGAAGGAGGATATTGAAAGATGGTTGAAAACAAAGGACCTTGAGTTTGCGTAGAAGGATAACATAAAACCTAGGATAACACCGCACAAATATCTTGACAAATATGTGTTTAGTGACTTGCATGAGGTATTTTTATGTGATTTCCCACATGTGTTGTAGGAGTGGCTATTGAGGTTAAAATACAACCACCCTACAAATCAAATAAGACAACTAGAGTGGAATCATGTAGACATTGCGTAGTTACAACAAGTTAACAAAAAATTTATGCGCGTAGTAGATTTTTGGTTAGATAGTATTGTTGTAGGGTTTATCACTGAATTTGTAGTAGATACCATGAAGTATTACAATGCAGGAGAATAGGATTTTTTAAAAGGAACCAGAGGTATGTATATCATATTTTTATGCACTTCAATCAATATTTTATTGTATAACAATGTTGTGATGACCATGGAATCAGATAACTAAACTTCCCTGTGTGCATGGGGGAAGGGGGGAAGCATTGACACGAGGTGGAAAAAGGGAGGAAGAGATGGATAAGGCAAAGAAGAAGGAGGCCATGGACCCAATCATGATGGAAGGAGACCAGATAAAGTAGATAATGGAAACAGTTGGAAAGACGCGTAGTGGATCACCCTACCAATATAAGATGCATAATAAGAAGAGAGCCATAGATAATATAGAGGGATTGGAAATTGTTGAAGAATATGTAGAGGATCTTCGGGCTGTGGAGAATATTGAGGAAATCTTGCATGCAAAATATGAAAATAAAACAAGAGGTCCAACAGTAGGAACAAAAGGAAGAACTCCAATCCAGATCACCATTAGTGTGGAACCTACAACCCCATGTGCAACTAATTGTTATGAAACAAAATGCTTAAAATATCATAAAATAATAGAAGTACACACCATGTACAGAATGTCAATGTGGATCACAACTCCAATATAGATAAGTTACACAATAACTCCTTAAAGAATAGGGGAGCCCCCTCCAAATAACCAAATACCATTCATACTTCACAATTCACATGTCAATAATGAATACTTGATCTCTTATATATAGATATTCACACATGCACATGAGGCCCCTTTATCACTAGGCTGATTCTATTACATATGTATTTACAAATTACATGTACATTTAGGCCCATATATGCCCCCCGTTTAGGTTATATCAAATATATTTAGCCATAAATATGCCCCCCTTAGGTCATAACAAAGTACCCTCCTTCAAAAATCTTTGTCCTCAAAGATTTGCATTTATAGGCTTCACATGTGATGAAACCAAGTAATATGATTTTATTATGTTTCTGCTTCTTCATTCCGTTGTTGATGATATATCTATCCAAAATCAATTATTTTCAGTCTTAATCCTTGTTGTCTAGTTGTTGAATAATTTTCTTTCCTCTGATTCCATGTATTTTTGTTAAAGCTTTTCCAATTTGTAGTCATTGTTGGTCTCTAATAATAGATTGTTGAAGAGTAGTTTGGTGATGCCTGGTTCCATGAATATTGGAAAGTATTCCATCTTCTTCCTTCATAATGTTGATATCATCCTTCTTATATTCTTTGAAATGTTTCTTGGTAATGAGGGTGTCGATATGGTTTCACATTTGATGGTATTCCTTCACTCTGCACATGCATTTCATCTATCTTGTTTTCAACGATAATGGCATCCTCGATCATCTCTGTTTGGTCTTTTATTACTCTATCCTTCGAGATAATACCATCATATTTTGCATGTACATTCTCTAGATGGAGTTCAACTTCTTCAAGTATCTTTTCTTGACCTTATTGAATCTTGTCTCCTTTTGAATTTGCAATGTGATCCCATCGAATAACTTTTTACGTCCTTCTACAATTCTGGTTTGTATTTCTAATTTTACCTCATCAACATTTAAGGATTCCTCAACCTTCATGCAAATTTCATCTTCCAGTCTTTTGGTAGATTCTTCATCCAAGATCCTTCTTTATTCTTGCTTTTGACAATTCTTCTTTTCTTATTTCAATCTCTTGAGATCATCCAATATTTTTTTAATACGGTTTCATAATCTACATATCTCTTCATCTTTCTTTTTCGAATATTCCCTTGACTCATCATTTTCCCACTTTGATTTACTATTCTTTTCTTGATTTGAGTTCTTAACCTCGTTAATGAGTGATTCATTATGGGATCGTATCTTAGATAGTTCCTCKCCCTTCTTCTTAATCTCTTCCTTTKCTTCTTTTAATTCATATTTAATTCTATACATTTCCTCCATTTTTGTATCCTTAATCCATTTATCTGAGAAKATTTTTTCAAATTCTTTCCATGTGCAGTGCCATCTAGTATTTTGATCAACACTCATCTACCACTTCCAAGATTCATCAAAAAAATAATTTCTTTCCTTCGAAGGAGTCATATTATATTCTTTTACCAACCTCAACCATTCCATAGGATTGATTTCATCTTTATCTTCATCTCCTGTAAATTTAGGTATTTCCATTGATTCTTAATTGAGGTCTAATCCCAACCTTGAAATCACAACCTCAATATATTAAGGATAAATATCTCAAATACTTGTAATACTTATTCCAATATCATCTTCTATGTGTTATCATTCCAATGGATTTTGAATCAGCTCAATCAGACATTCCAATCAAAAGTTATGATAGTTTTAAGTGAACATACCTTTGAAACCCTGATTTGGAGTTTGTCCTCCTGACCGACCTTACTTATGATGTATATCTAAAATTTCATCCCTTCTCAGTCTAAATTTGTGACCTATTGTACTCTTAAATTTCTTCTCTACAATTCCACAGGTCTGACAACCAAAATTGGATGTGCTAAGTAGAAGTTATGGTAACTTCCCCACACCTTGCTGATTTTTGTCCCTTCTAGGAGAGTGTACTTGTAAAGTGTGCCAAGAGAAACATATCTGATATTTGATTCTGAAACTTGCACCAAAAATAATACATATGGTCCACTATCCAATGCAATTGGTCTCACTTAATTTGTATATTCACTAAAGAAGATATAACTATTTTACCTGGAACACGTGTTTAATACTAGTTAATATGACTAGTTGTATACCCTATATTACATAGGGTGTATCTACAAACGTAGGATGACCCATAAGGCCAAATGTTTATCACATATACCTTGATAATTTATGTGAATATCCTCCAAGTTTCACGGTTTGAAACATCAAAAAAAAAAATTATAGTGAACATTCCATGATGACTAAATTTCAGATGATTCTAGAACCCTATATTACATAGGCTATATCTCTAAAAGTATAAGGAATCAAGAGCTAAAATTTAAATCCCACGTAGCTTAATCCGTATAATAAATATCCTCCAAGAGGTTCCTTATGAAACGTTGTAGAAAAAAAATTATATTGAAAATTCCAAGGTGTCTCAGATGCAAAAGCGAAACCCCAAGACCTTGAGCTCTGATACCAAATGTTATGAAAAAAAATTCTTAAAATATCATAAGTGACATAAGTACACACCATTTATATAATTTCAAAGTGGAACACAACTCCAATATATATAATTTACACAATAACTCCTTAAATAATAGTGGAACCCCCTCGAAATAAACAAATACCATTCATACTTCACAATTCACATGCCAATAATGAATACATTATCTTTTATATATATCTATTCACACTTGCACATGAGGCCCCTTTATCACTAGGCCGACCTTATTACATATGTATTTACACATTACATGTACATTTAGGCCCATATATACCCCCCCTTGGGGTCATATCATATACATTTAGCCATATATATGCCCCCCTTGGGTCATAACACTAGTACACCAGAAAGAACACCCACATCGAGACAACCAAAATTAAGTTGTAGAAGAATGACAGGACAAGGATCTAGTCAAGGAGCATCAAATGGGGGAGCCATGTCAGGAAGTATTAGTAAAATATCTACACTACACGAAGGTAGTATTTCAACACAATTCAAAATGGCAGGACATGATCTTACGATCAAGTTACTAGAATTTTTGGGAGAGGCATTAGAGGACCCTGAAAAGAATCTATTCATCTATGAGAAGATATGGGAAGCGAAGCAGATCAAAGATGAGTATAAAAAACTTGTGCAGTTAGATATCACGCTAAGAGGCCATGCACTGGACTAGTATATGAGCCTAGATGTAAACAGTCCACTAGGAATAACAAGGACTATTGCAAACATGCAAAGACTAATGATAAATGAATTTATGAAGCCTAGCTCAAAAGATCAGTATATGAATGAAATGATTGAAATCAGAAAAAAACCAGGTGATTCTATTTGGGAAATTGATCATAGGTTTAAGCATTTGAAAAGTAATTTGAAGTATGCAATTACTGACATGCAACATAGGCACTTATTTGTGAAATCGTTGTTACCACATTTGAAATACCCATTAAGATTACAGAAGTTCCAAACTCAAGCAGAGTCTCTGCAGGCAACCTTACAACTGGAAGAGAACCAATATCAGAAGATAGCTCCAACAATAGAGGAGTTGAAGGAGGATATGAAGAACCTAACATTTCAACTTAACCAGAACAAGGGTAAAGAGAAAAGAGAATTTCTTTGGTGTAACACATGCAGGACATAAGGGCACCATAAGAATGAATGTCCAACATTCATGCAGTACATGGAAATAGGAGTACCAAACCCTTTGCCAACAGGAGGAACATGGTGTGAGATATATAAAACGCATGGGCATGATCCATATTATTTTCCAATGATGCAGAAGTATCAGACAATACCCAAAAGTTCATACTACAATCTTTGCAAATTAGTGGGTCATGATGATAAAGATTGTAGGACGATGGAGCTGATGAGAGAAAGAAATTCAAATACTTATAGGGTGCAAGAACAAGTGATGACAGGACAAGATGCACCTCAGTTTAACCAGGTACCACCTCCATACAACAATGTGTAGCTACAATACAACAATGTGAAACCAAAATATAACCCAGTGCAGTATAACCAGGTACCTCAATACAACGCACGTCAAGGAGATCGGGCTGGATACATAGGTGGAGGATGAGGTAGAGGATGATTTGGAAGAGGCAGAGGTCTAGTAGTGCGTCACAACTACCAATATCCAGAAAATTATGTAAGGGAATTCCCACTGCCACCAGTGACATGTATGTACTTTCACACAACAGACCATGATACAGAAGACTTTCTGACACTCCTAGGAAAAATCCAAGAAAAGAGGAACCAAAAAAATTAGAATGTATAGTGGATTTATACAGAATTTAGGGATGATGGAAGAAACATCAACATAGTTACTCGAGGATGATCCAAGATAGGATCCGATGCAGTAAGACAAGATCCAACGCAACACCAATGGGTGAAGAAGAATACTAACCCACAAAAGTATTTTGATGCATAGAAAGAAAAGGAAACATTCAAGGAGTAAAGACAAGAGTTTCTCAACCAAAATTTTGTGTCTACATCAACTGCACAACACACTTAGAACGTACCAATATATGAAATTCCCTCCTTAATGGATCACACTAGTGAAGAACAACCTTTAGATCAAGTAAGTAACATAAAAAAAAGTCTTCATTCCTTTGTTAACTTATTAAAGGACCCATCATCTGTGAAAATCTTACAAAATCTGCTAGAAAGATGTAACACAGAGGTAGAAGGGAAATTAGAGTAGAAAAAAGTAAATCATATCCATACAAGAAAAAGGACAAGCAGTGAATTCAAACTAAATGCTAACATCGGGGATTTCAATATGGGGGATATTATACTGGACTTAGGCTCTGAAGTAAATGTATTACCTAAGAAGACATGGAAGTGTATGGGAGAACGCACACTAGGCTATTCACATGTCCAATTAAAACTAGCAAATAAACAAAGAGTTTTACCAATTGGAAGGCTTAAAGGTGTGACAATAGATTTGGATGGAGTGCACACTATGACATACTTTGAAGTAATAAAGATAGTAGATGGCACAACACCTTATCCAACATTGCTTGGATTGGATTGAGCATTTGATAACCAGGACATAATCAACCCGAAGACAAGAAAAATGACATTTGAATTAGGTGAATATAGAGTCATTGCACCATTAGATCCTTCAGAAGGAGAAATGTTTGAAGAACCCACATGTCTGGATTTGGAAGAAATAAACCAGTTTTACAGAACCACCACGCGCGAAGAACATTGTGTTAACCCAACTGTAGATGGGGTACTCAGTTGTAGAAGCATCACATCATGGGCTTCTGACTCAGATACAGGGCTAGATAATTGGAAACAATGATTACATGAAGTTTCCACAAGAAGGTGCACAAGAATAGATCGTGCAGTAAGATGGGTTGGTACAGAGATAAGAGAGCCTCCCAATTTTCATGGGGTAAATGAATTAGAGTAATTTCTAACAAAATATGAAGAGGAAGTGTTATAGAATCAGAGGATCTTATCCCTAGATATTGCACTCAAGACCACACCTGAAATATGGTGGGGTGCGCACAAAGAAACAATTCAGGCTGGTACCAATGTAAATGGTTATTATGCATTAGATTCGGTGTAGAACAGGGGAGCAATAAAATGTAGAGGTATGATGGGAAAGGAACACCAACATAATACTTGGAGAAGTGCATTAAAAATGGAGTATGACACCACCAGAAGAATGGCCTCATCACTTCATCCATACATTGGAAGGAATCCCAAAGAATTGGTATGTAGACCAGGAGATGCACATAGGCACTATAGAATGGATAACATTACAATGAAACTTCGTAGTAACTTTCTCATTTGAACATAAGAACCCCAAAATTGATTCAGTGTTGAAGAAGATAAGGGGTGTGATATTTATTGATGAACCATAGGTTGAAATCATGACAGACTATCAACAATAGAATAGACAAAAAATCAAAGAACTACTTTCATGCTATGATGTTGAAGAGGAAGAACCAGATGAAGATAACCCACACAACATTCAAATTAAAGAAATTGAAGGAGAAAGAGAGGTGGAAGGTCCAGCTCTAGATTTAGAAGTATTTGTTGCACCAATCAAAGTGAAAAAATTCAACATTGGGACAACTAATAACCCCAAGATGGCAAGTATTGGAGACTATTGGGATGAACAAAAAGTAGAAAGAATAACATAGATACTACGTGAATACAGTGACATGTTCCCAAATACCTTTACATAGATGAAAGGCATAACATAAGAGTTAGGAGAAATGAAAATACCTCTGAAACCTAAGGCAAGACATGTTAGGCAGAGACCTTATAGACTGAACCTAGTATATAAGTAGAAAGTGAAAGAAGAAATTGACAGAATGTTGGAAACTAGTATCATAGAACCAATAGAGGAATTTGAATGGATAATTCCTATGGTAGTCTGAGAAAAGAAACAAGGGGGGATAAGGATTTTTGTAGATCTGAGGAAAATGAATGGTTATTTCCTACATGACCATTTTCCTACCCCTTTTAGAGATGAAGTCTTAGTGAATGTGGGGGGTCAAGAAGCATAGTCATTTACAGATGGATTCTCACTCTACCATCAGATCAAAATATCTCCAGAAGACAGGTATAAGAATAATTTTGCTACAGAATTGGGGATCCTACCAATACACAGTCATGCCATTTGGGCTGAAGAATGCACCAGACATGTTTTCAAGAGTAGTCATAGATTCTTTTAAGGAATTCATCCATCAGTTTCTAGAAGTATATATAGATGAATTGACTATATATAGTTTGTTAAAGGAACATGTAGAACTAGTAAGGCTAATGTTAGAAAGATGCAGGCAATATCAGATATCATTAAACATCAAGAAATGCATTTTTGGGACACCTTTTGGAATATTATTGGGACATATAGTGTGTAAACAAGGATTACTAGTAGATCATGCCAAGATTGCAGACATTGTAAACTTACCACCACCAAAGTCAGTGCGCTAGTTGAGAGAAACACTGGGACATAAAAGCTATTATAGGAAATTTATAAAGGGGTATGCACAAATTACTACGCCAATGGAAAAATTGTTAAAAAAGGATGTCAGATTCCAATGGAATGAGGATTGTCAACAAGGGTTAGACACCTTAAAACAAAATATGGTCACAACACCTATCCTAGTATTCCCATATTGGGAAAATAAATTTCATGTGCATGTATATGCATCAACCATAGCACTTGGAGAAATTTTGGCACGACAAGGAGCAGGGGACTTAGACCATCCTATATCCTTTGCAAGAAAAAAATTGTCAGAATCAGAGAAAAATTATAAAACCAAACAAAGAGAAGGCCTAGCCATGGTATATGCACTTCAAAGTTCTAGTCACTATTTACTGGGTAAACACTTTAAGATGTTCACAAATCATTATGGCCTCAAATATATAGTCAACAAGCCATTGTTTCAGGGGAGGATCTGTATATGGATATTGTTATTCCATGAATTTGATTTCGAAGTGATAGTGAAACTGGGGAAGCTGAATGTAAGACCCGATCACTTGTCAAGGGTAACTAATGGAGAAGGGTAACTAATACACTTACCTGATGCACAACTATTTTCAGTACAAGTAGTTGATGAATACTTTGTTGATATTATTGAATACTTAAGTACAGGGATTGAGCCACAAGAGTTTATCACTACACAGAAGAAAAATCTAGTAGTTAGAGCTACAAAATATCAACTTATTGCAAGACACTTATACAATATGGGCACAGATAACATTTTGAGAAGCTGCATATTAGAGCATGAAAGACCTAGAATTTTGGAAGAAGATCATGAAAGTATAGTTGGAGGACACTATGCAATAAAAGATACTGCACAAAAGGTATTATGCATAGGATTATGGTGGCCAACATTCCATAGAGATGCCAAGGAGTATTGCCAGAAATGTGATGTCTATCAAAGGGTTGGAAAACCCAACAAAAGGGATGAAATGCCCCTAAGAACACAAGTAACCTTGCAGGTATTTGAAAAATGGGAAATAGACTTTGTTGGACTAATCCATCCACCAGAAAAAAGGTCAAGATCTAGATATATCATTACTGCGAATGAATAGTTAACGAGATGGGAAGAAGCAACACCAATAAAAAACTGTAGCATAGAGACAAAAACACACTTATTTTTTGAGCAAGTGATCACCAAATTTGGATGTCCAAGGATTTTGATGAGTGACCAAGGCACTCACTTTATCAACAGTACCATCAGGGAAATGACTGAGGAGTTTTAAGTCTATCACCAGAAGAGTATACCATAACATTCTCCGAAAAATAGAATAGTAGAAGCCTTCAACAAGATCTTGGAGAGTGCTTTGACTAAGATCTACAATTTCAACATCGATGATTGGGACTTGAAAATACCAACACCATTCAGGTTAGTGTATAGGAAGGAAGCAATGATGCCATTGTAATTTCTGGTACCTATTCTATGCATAGCAACAATTACCAACATGACAAAAAGAGGCGAAGTAGAGGAAAGGTTAAATAAATTAATGGAAATGGAAGAGGACAAGATTCTGGCAGGATTTACCCAAGAAGTAAAGAAAGGAAGAGACAAATCCTGGTATGACAGACATGTTAAAAAGAAGAGTTTTAAGGAAGGAGACCTAGTCCTACTCTATAACAGTAAATATTTTCAACATCCTGGTAAATTTAGAATTCATTGGCTAGGGCCATATGAAGTAAAGACGGTCACAGATGGGGGATCTATGCAACTAAAGGATTTGGAAGGAACAAAACTCAAAGGAATGATCAATGGTAGTCGACTAAAACCATACAGGGACAGTCAACCTCCGAGCACTTAAAAGGAACAACACAGTGAGAAATGCATGTATATAGTGTACTATAACATAGATTAGGATAGAATAATGATAAAAATAAATAAAAAGGAGAAAAAGAAGAAAAAAGAAATACAAAAATAGAAAATGGAAGAAAAACACAAAAAGACACAGAAGTTGATTAAACCATAAGAAAGTGCAGAAAATCATTGCATGCAATAATTACTGTGACAAACATCATAAGGTAGTGCACAAGAAAAATTACACTTAGTGCAAATGCACAGAAAAAGTGGAAAATGAATACGATCGGGTCTATAAAAGGTGGAAGGAACGTGTTTATTCAACACTTAGCGATTTTTTAGCACACAAAGAGAAACAGAGTGTGTGCCCTCGTTATCATTTTACGTAGAAGAAAGAAAGTGCGTCAATTTGAGAGAGAAGACCCCATCAAAGTTTGGTGCACTAGGCCAGTATGTCTGGGTTACTCAACAAGGCCAAAGGCATAAGGAAAGAATGCCAAAGCCCGAGAACATGGTCAATATGGAAGGTGTTACCACCTCAAACCCACAATCAATCAACCCGACCCAGGTTGAGGAAGAGACATCGACAACACAAAAAGGAGAAATAAGGCAGATCTCTAGGGACCGAAATGGTATTCCAAACCCTAACCCCGAGATGCCTGAAAATATCAATGAAACAATGGGACCATTATAGTCCCATGAACAAGAGGAAGTGTTGGTCAAAGATTTCACTGATCGACCAGAGTCCAAAAGGGAAGAAGAGGATGTAGACATAGAAGAGACAGACACATATGATGCAAGACAGAAGAGAAAGGCGCCAGATGTCATGGATGTTACACTCCCCTTTCTGCCAGACACAGTGATTAATGTGGATGATATGTTGGGGAAGGTATCAAAACTCAGGTATGTAGACCATGATGTGCGCGATGCAGCCAAGTTCCCAGATTTGGTCGAGGACACTTAATAAACACATGGGAAGTTGGGACCCTCAAAAAACCCATACTGGAGCCCACGCAGTGGAGAATAGGGATCTATAACTCAGGAATCATGAACCCATTGGATATACTGCATTTTAGGCATGGTAAGAATGTAGGACTCTGCGTGAAATAACTAGTCTCCCGTGTACACATAGGAATCCTTTGGATGGATAGGCTGATGTACATAGATGTGGCACTGATTTCCAATATCATAGGACTCCCCACATTTGTTGTGCATCCATAGGAATATTTGGATAACAAGTCATGCGAGAAACAAATTATAGAACTAGTTAAAGCACAATTTGGCACTACTCGGGGTAATAAGGGAATTTTCATCAAGGATATCAATGATAATGCGAAAATGTTCGCTAGAAAGCTTATGGCTTACAAAATTTTGAGGAAATTCCACAAAGAGGAAGAACCAACAGACGTCATTGTAGTAACTGCACAATGCATGAAGGGGTTCATGTTCATTTGGGAACCATACCCGTTGAACCAACTTTTGATAGACTGCAGATATGTGCAAGACAATGGAAACAAGTTCCATTGCTCCTATTTGATCATCCTTATTTATTTGGCAGGGTGGTAGGAGACACATTTCTCATATTTCCT
>ML795175.1:190054-215298 GCA_009831015.1 Picea engelmannii
GAGCTAGGAAGTTGTCCTAGTTGGCAGGGTGGAACAAGGTTTGGGTAGTGTTGACACAGTTCAGAAACGAACAACAATACAAGTGGAGGGTTAGCATCAGACCAGGGTATGTTAATTTATGTATTTGTTTTATGAAATTTAAGGAATATGATGTGTTATGAGGCTGTCTGTAAGCTATTATGTTTAGCTCAATAATTTATATGTTCTGGTGATTAATTTATTTTTGCAATTGAAATGATTTATATCAATTTTTTTTTTACAGGTCACTACATTGAGGTTCTCGATTATGAACAAGTGTCATTTAGGCCATCAAAATGGCCACGAAAATTCAGGAATCGAAAAACTACTAAAAACAGTAAGTTGCCAACAAACTGTTTTGATCTAATTGGAATAGGTGGGTGGCCACCGATATCCACCTGGATCAATCCTCCCTCCTTAGGAAGAAATGGTCTCCATTGCATTGAGTTCCCAACAGAGAGGGGAAAGTGCTTGCTCAATATGAACCTTGGTGAGTTGCTTGCCTTGCTGGAGAAGTTGCGTTGCTTGGTTTGTGGGAGGTTTTTGAGAACCCAATGAGATGACTATGTGAAGAAGGAATATTTTCTCTTTACTTCAATCTTGTCAACTTGATTCTACTGGATATTGGATAGAAGGTGATTGGACTGAGGATATAGTGGTTGCATTGTCCTTTTGTTCACCTTTTGAACAAATTGTTAGGAATTTGAATTTTGTAGTATGAGATACTACCTTGCAGCACTGTTTAGGTGGGACATTAGTTGGAACTACCTTTGGTATCCTGTAGATATGACCCCCCAGAGTAACAATGACACTATGGGGTCGAGACTCATAAATAACATGGGGATTCCATATATATGGATGTCCCAAAATAACATCACAGACAACTAGCATGGAAACATCACATAATACCTCATCCTTGAAGGGTTGGATTCCATATTGAAATCGACATTGTTGGTTGACACATAGATCTCATCCCTAGAGAAGTCAACCTATGTTGTTTGGTTGTGGGTGTGGTATTGTGGACAATCCCAACTGTTTGATGACCTATGTTGAGATGAGGTTCTTCTGTCTTCTGTTATCAACAATGAAATGCAACGAGGTCCCCTTCACCCACATATTTGAATGAAATAGGAACACCCCCTCTTTAGGATCTACTAGTTCTTCTGATTTAATTTTTTCCGTTGTGAAACTAGTAGTGGGGTCTATGTCGATGATCTGTCTTCCCCCATTATTTTCGGAATCAGATTATGAATTAGGTTTCATCTCCTTTTCTTTGATCTCAACCACCAATGATTGTTTTGATTGACATTCATTAGTTTTGTGCTAAGGGATTTTGTGGAAATCACACCACTTTTCAGTGTCGTTCTTCGTCTTCCCGTGACCCTTCATTTCCTATGATTGGAATGGTTTTCGGGAGGCTGTTTGTTAGAGACGTCTTTATCATACTTTGGTTGATGTGGATTTTCAAACCCAAACTCTCATTTGTTCTTGTGCCTAAATTTCTGCTTGATTTTGACAACATATCGATAGGAAACTCCCAATGATGAGATTTCCAAGAAATCCATTTTGGTTTGGATATACCTATGTAGAGCCCTGTGGTATTTCAGAAGAAGATTCCACTCAGAGTCTTTGATACCCAGCTTGGTGGACAAGGTATGGAAATTATTTGTGAACTATGACACTATTTGGCCCCTCTCTTGTTGCATTGTGGTCCATCTCATGTATTGGTCATCATAGTTACCAACATGGTAATATTGTTCCTTGACAACATCCACAAAATAATCCCAAGTGGGCTTAGCCCATATATTCCAGAATCCTCTATGGAACATTTCTCCCAATAAGTTTCCCACCAATGTTTGACATTGGGGTAGAGCCTTAAGTAGTGTGAAGGTGATCTTTTCCCTATCAAAAAAATTGTGAACAGAAAAATAACCTTCTAACAGATTTAACCATTTTTCTAGGGCTTCCACATCTATCTTACCTTCAAATATGGGAATATAAAAATTGACTTGTACCTTGAAAGGAGAGGTTCTTACAAAGTGGTCGCTTGATGAAGACGTGCATGCATTTATTGACAGGTGTTGAAGGATGTGGGAAAAATTATCCATCATTTCCTCCCTCTGTCACATGAGAGCTTGCTCAAGCCACAGATTGATAGAATATTCTGCTCCATTGTTTTTCTTTTCTTTTCCCATGGAGGGTTTCTTTGGCGTGTGAGAGAAATTGTCTTTAAGAGAGACAATCTCGAGACCCAACTTTCTATACTCGGACCTTGTCGAGGACATGCACTGAAAAATGATCAAGATCAACATGCTCTGATACCACTGATTCATATTATTTTCTGCATGAAATGAGAGCGGAGATATAAAAAATAAATATATAGAGATATTGCAAGAGATAAAATAATATAACATAGATATATCTGATATATAACAAGAGGCACATATGTACAGTAATACACAATTTGTATTACTGTGTGAAATGTACAAAACTGTAGAAATACAGAGTGAAAGACTCGCTAGAATGGTGACAACTTATCTCTGAGAATATATGTGATGGATATTCACATTCACAAGAAGATGACTATTACAATGAGGCTCCAAATCCCTTTTAAACATAAATAAAATCCAAAACCCTAGCCCCGAAAGATGAAAAGCCAACAGTTTTGTGGACCCCATTTGGGTACATTAGTTTGGTGTATCAACTTCTCGGGGGCGTAACTTTGGCATAGATCTTCGTTTTGGGAGCACATTAGCTCTTTGGAAAGGTATCGACAAGAAGCTTCATTTTGGGATCTCAATTAGAGCCTTCAATTAATATTGAGGTTCCCAATCACGAAAAAGAGTCATTAAGGGCCTCAAAATGACCCTGGGAGTTTAGGAACTGAAAAACTACTACAAATAGTAAGTTTCCAACAAACTATTTTGAGCCAGCTCGAATAGGTGGGTGGCCACCGATATCCACCTGGATCAATGAAGACAAGTGAAGAGAATGGATGTCTACCTCCAACCACTTATCGATGAATTTAAGAAATTATGGGAATTGATACATGTATATTATGTATCAAGACCCATCCTAATGGAGAGGTGTTTTATTTTGTATGGTATATTTTCATACACCATGCATGATTATCCAAGACTAAGAATTTTCTCTGGTAAGCACATTATTTGAATTGTTTATATCTACAATGTTATTTGGCATACTTAATTTGATGCAACTTTCTCTTTTACACTAACGTGCTTTGTATACAATAGCATCAAAAGTCTTGTAACAAAAGGGTACTATGGATGTAAATGTTGTGGACCTTATATAAAGGCTAGGTGGTCCAAACACCTACAAAATCCATTGTGCGACTACTCGAGGGTATTCCTCCAAATATTTTGAAGAAACATGATCTTTCTATGGTGAAGGATTTTATGTTGGGTGTGAAGGCACCTTCTTTATATGGGTTGACTCCATGACGTTGACTCACTGTAGAAGGGAAATTGTTGAGGTTCAAATCACATGACCAAATGAACCTTCTAAGGGTATGTTTTCTGAATACTTGATTCTTCTTCTATAGTGTCAGTAAAAATATGCTATGAACTCACAATTTTATGGACATTAATGATGTGTGTGTCTATTTTGTACTGTCATTATTCTTTGCTCATGTGTGGTTTTTTTAGCCATGACTTCCCCAATGAATTGCAGCATGCCATAACAAAATTATATACATTTGTACAACGAGTCACATCAAAGGATATTCATATGGCTAGCATTCCATGGTTGCATTGAGAGATAGCTAAGATTGTCTATATGTTTGAGAAGGAACTTCATGCAATTTTTATGGACTTGCAAGTCCATCTTTTGATTCATCTACCTTTTGAGGTTGAATTATCTAGGGTGCTCTCATGTCATTAGATTTTTTTCTTAGAGAGGTACATGAAAAAATTGAAGGGGCTTGTTCATCAAAGGGAAAAACCTAAGGGCTCTATGGTGGAGGGTTACATAGTATATGATTCATTCTATTATGCAAGTGAGTACATCAAGAAAATTGATGGCACACCAAGGGTAATGGTTTGGGATTACCAACACGATGAGGAAAAAAGGGAAGGGGAGATACTCCAAAAAAATGGAAAAAGGTGCTTGATAAAGAGTAGGTCATTTATATTTTATCAAATTTGTACAGATCGTATGTTTACATTAAAGTTGATAATATATATTTGATCTCATGTTGTTTGTTTTTAATTCTTGTATACATCAACAAATTTAGAAATTGAAGTCATTAATAAATTTGTTCTTTACAATGTGGAGGAAACACAACCATGGGCCACATTGTATGAAGAGAAAATAAGGAAATGGGACAGTGACAAGAAAGAATTCAGATGGTTGAATGGTATAATCATGCCTTATCTTGGTCATTTAAAATAAAACATGACAAAAATATATCCCAACAATTGGGTGGTTGACCAGATACAAGAGAAATATGTCGTGTCCAGTCATAACCTATGTGGAGAAGAGTTGGATGCACTAAACATAGGGATCAAGTGCAACAAATCTATAATAACCTCTCTGAGTACCATGTTCAATTTATAATATTGCACATTTGAATTGTAACATGTGTTATGTTTTTATTAATGCTCGGGTTATTAGACATATGACATCATCCTTTGTTTGCATATTTACATGTGCATTTTTTATCATGTATGTGGGCATATGGAAATAATTGTTTTCACTAAGGATGATGATGATGGGAACACAACACAAGATTGTGGAGTGGAGGTCAAATTTGACCAATCTAATCATGCTAGCCACCGTGATCAAAACCTAATAGAGGGAAAGTTAGGTTACATTGAAAAGATAAAAGAGATCATGCAAGTGGACTTCTGAGCTTTTCAATTTGTTATTTTTAGTTGCAAGTTGTGGGATACCTTCAAACGAAAAAATAAAAAGGAAGATAGTGATAGTGGGATAATATGTATTAGATCTAAAAAATGTGGATTGAAACTAAGAAGCCTTATAATTTCCCAAAACATTGCAACCAAGTGTTTTTTTACACAGATGTGTTGGATGAGAATTGGTGGTTCGTACTAAGACATGATCAAAGATCAAAATATATTTTTGAGAAACAATGGGTATCTATAATTGGCCAATTATGTTTTTTTTTTCTTCATTTTATAATGTTGGGACATGAAAATTTAACAACCATTTACAACCACCATTTTAAAAATACATTAAATAGTACAAACACAAAATGTGGTTTTGATACATTTTTATTGTCATATTTATTGTTTATTATAGCAAATTTATGTTGTATTGTGTTAACATTTGAATTACCAAGTATTAATTGAGATATCACAAAGTTGATGACATATTCTGATCCGGATTATTTTCGGCACGAAATGAGAGCGGAGATATAATAAAGAAATGCACAGAGATATTGCAAATATTCAATAATATAACAGAAATGCATCAGATATGCAACCATAAACACAGATATACAATAATACATGATTTCTATTAATGAAAGAAATGTACAGAGACTGTAAAATACAGAGTGAAAGACTCGCTAGAATGGTGGCAGCTTATCTCTGAGAAGAGATGTGACAGCTACTCGCATTCGCAAGAAGATGATTACAATGAGGCTCTAGAGGCATTTTTACAATAAATAAGAATTCCAAAATTCCTAGACATCCAAAAACCTAACCCTAGGAGATGAACCGCCAAAAGTCATGTGGGCCCCGTTTGGGTAAGTTATTACATCAACTTCCCGAGGTCGTAACTTTTGCATACGATCTCTGTTTTAGGCGTATGATAGCTCATTGGAAAGGTATCGTTGAGAAGATTCATTTTGGGGGATCAAGCATGCTTGCAGCTATCATTGAGAACCTCGATCTCAAAAAACCTTCATTTAGGCCCTCAAAATGGCCCCGGAAGTTAAAACCTGCTAAAAATAGTAAATTGCCAAAATTGCCAGAAAACTGTTTTGAGCCAGTTGGAAAAGGTGGCTGGCCACTGATATCCAACTGGATCAATCCTCCCTCCTTAGGAAGCAATGGTCTCCATTGTGTTGAGTTCCCGAGGGAGAGGGAAAATCATTTGTTGGATCTGCATCTGGGTGAGCTGCTTGTATTGCTGGAGACGTCGCGCTGCTTAGTTTGTGGAAGTCTGTCATAAACCTGTTGAAGTTGAGGTTGTTCAACAAGTTCATATACATGAGAGGAAGGTGTGTAGAAGGAATCTTTGTGCTTTGTTGCAACCTTGTCGACCTGCTTCTGTTGGATAGAAGGTGCTTGGGGCAAGGCTGTAGTGGTTGCAGTGTCCTTTTGTTCTCCTTTTGAACATATTGTGAAGAAGCTAAATTTTGCAGTATGAGATACTGCCTGGTGACACTTTTTAGGTGAAACAATAGTTGGAACTACCTCTAGTATTCTGTAGAGATGACCCCCCAAAGTAACAATGACACTACGGCGTCAAGAATCATAAACAACATGGCATCTCCACATATATGGTTGGCCCAAGAGAACATCACAGACATCCAGTGGGGAAACATCAAATAATACCTCATCCTTGAAGGGTTGGATGCCATATGACAATCGACATTGTTGGTTGACACGGAGATCTCGTCCTTGCCAAAGCCACCCGATGTTGTATGGCTGCGGGTGTGGTGTTGTCAACAATCCCAACTGTTTGACGACCTCTGCTGAGATGAGGTTTTTATGGCTTCCACTATCAACAATAAAATGAAACGGGGTCCCCTTCACCCACATCTGTGAATGAAAAAGGCACTCCCCCTCTTCTGGATCTATTGGTTCTTCTAGTTGAATTTTTGCGGTCACAACAATAGCAGTGGGGTCTGCGTCAATGATTTGTCCTTTACCAGTATTTTCATAATCAGATTCTGAATCAGGGTTCGGCTCCTTGTCTTTGATCTCAGCCACCAATGACTGTTTTGAGTGACATTCATCGGTGTTGTTCCAGGGTATTTTGTGTAAATCACACCATTTTCTGGTGTCCTTCTTTGTCTTCCCGTGACCCTTCTTTTCCTATGTCTTGGACTGGTTTTCGGGAGACTGTTTGTTAGGGTCGTCTTTGTCATACTTTGGTTGTTGAGGATTTGCAGACCCGAATTCCTATTTGTCCTGGTGCTTAAATTTCTGCTCAATTTTAACAGCATATCGATAAGCAGCACCGAGTGATGAGATGTCCAGAAAATCCATTTCAATCTAGATGTATTTGTGTAGAGCCCCACGGTATTTCATAACCAAATGTCACTCAGAGTCTTTGATACCCAGCTTGGTGCGCAAGGTATGGAATGTATTGGTGAACTCCGGAACTGCTTGGCCCCTCTCTTGCCATAGTGTGGTCCATCTCATGTACTGGTCCTCATAGTTGCCAACAGAGTAATACTGTTCTTTTACCGCATCCAAAAAAAAATCCCAAGTGGGATCGGCCTCATATGTTCCATACTCCTCTGTGGAACTTTGCTCCTAGTAAGTTTCCCACCAATGTTTAACATGAGGGAGATCTTTAAGGAGTGTGAAGGTGATCTTTTCTTTGTCGAAAAAATTGTGAATAGAGAACTAACCTTATAGCAGAGTTAACCATTTTTCTAGGGCTTCTGCATCTATCTGTCCTTCAAATACAGGAATATCAAAATTAACTTGTACCTTGAAAGGTGAGGTGCCTCCAAAGTGGTCGCTTGATGAAGATGCACCTGTTGCTATCGGCAGGCGTTGAAGGATGTGGGAAAAATTCTCCATCATTTCGTCCCTCTGTTGCTTGAGAGCTTGCTCAAGAAACAGACTGATAGGATCGTCTGCTCCGTCATTTTTCTTTTCTTCCACCATTGAGGGTTTCTTGGGTGTGTGAGAGCGATTTTCCTCAAGAGAGACAAGCTTGATACCCAACTTTCTATACTCGGACCTCGTCGGGGACATGCACATAAAAAACGATCAAGAACAACCTGCTCTGATACCACTGATCCAGATTATTTTTGGCACGAGATGAGAGCGGAGATATAATAAAGAAATGCACAGAGATATCATAGATATTCAATAATATAACAGAAATGTATCAGATATGCAACCATAAACACAGACATACAGTAATACATGATTTCTATTAATGAAATAAATGTACAAAGACTGTAAAATACAGAGTGAAATACTCGCTAGAATGGTGACAACTTATCTCTGAGAAGAGATGTGACGGCTACTCGCATTCGCAAGAAGATGATTACAATGAGGCTCTAGAGGCCTTTTTACAATAAACATGAATGCCAAAAGTCCTAGACATCTAAAAACCTAACCCTAGGAGATGAAGCTCCAAAAGTCATGTGGGCCCCGTTTGGGTAAGTTAGTACATCAACTTCCCGGGGTCGTAACTTTTGCATATGATCTTCGTTTTAGGCGTATGATAGCTCGTTGGAAAGGTATCATTGAGGATATTCATTTTGGGTGCTCATTCATGCATGTGAATATCATTGAGAACCTCTATCTCAAAAAAAAATTCATTTAGGCCCTCAAAATGGCCCCGGAAGTTAAAACCTGCTAAAAATAGTAAATTGCCAAAATTGCCAGAAAACTGTTTTGAGCCAGTCAAAAAAGGTGGGTGGCCACCGATATCCACCTGGATCAATCCTCTCTCCTTAGGAATCAATGGTATCCATTGTGTTGATTTCCCGGGGGAGAGGGAAAAGCATTTGCTGGATCTGCATCTGGGTGAGCTGCTTGTATTGCTGGAGACGTCGCGCTGCTTAGTTTGTCGAAGTCTGTCATGAACCTATTGAATTTGAGGTTGTTCAAAAAGTTCATCTACATGAGAGGAAGGTGTGCAAAAGGAATCCTTGTGCTTTTTTGCAACCTTGTCGACCTGCTTCTGTTGGATAGAAGGTGCTTGGGGCAAGGCTGTAGTGGTTGCAGTGTCCTTTTGTTTTCCTTTTGAACAGATTGTGAAGAAGCTAAATTTTGCAGTATGAGATACTACCTTGCGACACTTTTTAGGTGAAACAATAGTTGGAACTACCTCTGGTATTCTATAGAGATGACCCCCCAAAGTAACAATGACACTATGGGGCCGAGACTCATAAACAACATGGCGTCTCCACATATATGGTTGGCCCAAGAGAGCATCACAAACATCCAGTAGGGAAACATCACATAATACCTCATCCTTGAAGGGTGGGATGCCATATGACAATCGACAATGTTGGTTGACACCGAGATCTCGTCCTTGTCGAAGCCACCCGATGTTATATGGCTGCGGGTATGGTGTTGTCAACAATCCCAACTATTTGACGACCTCTGCTGAGATGAGGTTTTTCTGGCTTCCACTATCAACAATAAAATGCAATGGGGTCCCCTTCACCCACATCTGTGAATGAAAAAGGTGCTCCCCCTCTTCGGGATCTGTTGGTTCTTTTGGTTGAATTGTTGCAGTCGCGACAATAGTAGTGGGGTCTACGTTAATGATCTGTCCTTTACCAGTATTTTCAGAATCAGATTTTGAATCAAGGTTCGGCTCCTTGTCTTTGATCTCAGCCACCAATGACTGTTTTGAGCGACATTCATCAGTTTTGTGCCAGGGGATTTTGTGGAAATCACACCATTATCTGGTGTCCTTTGTCTTCCTGTGACCCTTCTTTTCCTGTGTCTTGGAATGGTTTTCAGGAGACTGTTTGTTAGGGCTGTCTTTGTCATACTTTGGTTGTTGCAGATTTGTAGACCCGAATTCCTATTTGTTCTAGTGCTTAAATTTCTGCTCAATTTTAATAGCATATCGATAAGCAGCATCGACTGATGAGATGTCCAGAAAATCCATTTCAGTATGGATGTATCTGTGTAGAGCCCCACGGTATTTCAGAACCAAATGTCGCTCGGAGTCTTTGATACCCATCTTGGTGCACAAGGTATGGAAGGTATTGGTGAACTCCGGAACTGCTTGGCCCCTCTCTTGTCGTAGTGTGGTCCATCTCATGTATTGGTCCTCATAGTTGCCAACAGGGTAATATTGTTCTTTTACCGCATCCACAAAAAAATCCCAAGTGGGATCGACCCCATATGTTCAAAACTCCTCTGTGGAACTTTGATCCCAGTAAGTTTCCCACCAATGTTTGACATGAGGGAGAAATTTAAGGAGTGTGAAGGCGATCTTTTCTTTGTCAAAAAAATTGTGAACAGAGAAATAACCTTCTAGCAGAGTTAACCATTTTTCTAGGGCTTCTGCATCTCTCTGTCCTTCAAATACAGGAATATCAAAATTAACTTGTACCTTGAAAGGTGAGGTTCCTCCAAAGTGGTCGCTTGATGAAGATGCACCTGTTGCTATCGGCAGGCATTGAAGGATGTGGGAAAAATTCTCCATCATTTCGTCCCTCTGTCGCGTGAGAGCTTGCTCAAGCAACAGACTGATAGGATCGTCTACTACATCGTTTTTCTTTTCTTCTGCCATTGAGGGTTTCTTGGGTGTGCAAGAGTGATTGTCCTCAAGAGAGACAAGCTCGAGACCCAACTTGCTATACTCAGACCTCATCGGGGACATGCACTGAAAAAACGATCAAGAACAGCCTGCTCTGATACCACTGGTCTGGATTATTTTCGGCACGAAATGAGAGCGGAGATATAATAAAGAAATGCACAGAGATATCGCAGATATTCAATAATATAACAGAAATGTATCAGATATGCAACCATAAACATAGATATACAGTAATACATGATTTCTATTAATGAAAGAAATGTATAGAGACTTTAAAATACAGAGTGAAAGACTCGCTAAAATGGTGGCAGTTTATCTCTGAGAAGAGATGTGATGGCTACTCGCATTCACAAGAAGATGATTACAATGAGGCTCTAGAGGCCTTTTTACAATAAACAGGAATGCCAAAAGTCCTAGACATCAAAAAACCTAACCCTAGGAGATGAAGCGCCAAAAGTCATGTGGGCCCCGTTTGGGTAAGTTAGTACATCAACTTCTCGGGGTCGTAACTTTTGCATACTATCTCCATTTTAGGCGTATGATAGCTCGTTGGAAAGGTATCATTGAGGAGATTCATTTTGGGGGCTCAATTATTCTAGTGGCTATCATTGAGAACCTAGATCTCAAAAAACCTTCATTTAGGCCCTCAAAATGGCCCCGAAAGTTAAAACCTGTTAAAAATAGTAAATTGCCAAAATTGCCAGAAAACTATTTTGAGCTAGTCGGAAAAGGTGGGTGGCCACCGATATCCACCTGGATCATATTCATATAATATAGTAGTAAAGACTTATTTTAAATTATATTTTATTTTTAAAAAAGATGATATTAAAAAATCAAACCTCAATTTTTTTTATTGTTTGAAAAATTCAAAATTCAAATAAATATATACTTAATTTGATGGAACTTCTAAGGACAATTCCAACAAAATAAATTCTTGCAACATCTATGAGTTTTGGAATCAGATTTGTGGTGTTGTCATTACCAACTTTGATGCCATTCCCAACCTTAACTAGTGCAACTATCACGACCTTCACCTATTCCACTCCATCCTTTAGAAAAAAACTATTTTAGAATTTCCATGTCCTTCCTATATTGAATCTTATTTCAAGGAGATGTAAAAATAATGATTAATATATGTATTCTAATTTCTAAGTATTTGTATATTTCTTAGAAAATATTGAAAACTTATAGAGTAAAATAATTTTATCCCATATTAGAATTTAATTGAATAATTTAAAAAAAATTAGAAATTAGGAAATTATTTTTAGAAGAAAACGAGACAAATCATGAAGTTAAGCCTCTAAAGTTTCTTGTGACCATAATCCAACCCTATAAATCTTAGATATAAATTGTTACTACCAAAGACAAATATTGAAAATTATTATTATTAATGATTTTGTTTTCATATTTAATAATTTAAATTTAATTAATTATAAATTATAAATAATAAAAATGATTAAATATAACTACTATAAATTTAATGAACAATTATTATAGCTTTCTCATTACAATAGATGAAAAAATAACATTTCATAGGAGTAATTATTAAAGTTGTTTTTTTCATTCATTAACCAAATCCAATATTTAGATACTTTTTAATACAAATCAACTAAATGCATTGAATATTTTTTTAGTAGAAGATTCATAAAGCTGGTAATAGAGTAAAATTTTCTGAAACCATTTCATCATAGATAAAAAAAATATTATTATTCTTTATATTTTATATTTTAAATTTAATTAAATAAATTTAATATATTATAATAGTTGGATAATATACAACCGAGTGGGCTTAATTGTTAAGAACATGTGTTTCCTCCTTAGAGGTCACAGGTTCAAATCTAAAGCATATATTAAAATTTTATTATTATAAAAATATATGAAAAAGACATAATTATTCAAATCAAAATCATTTCACTCATCATATTTAAGTATTTTTGTTTCTAAACATGTTTAATCATCATATTGTATCTTGTTGGCCCAACAAACAATTCACCTTGAAGAAGGGTTAAACATTTTATGGAAATTGTAAATTTAATAAGTGATACATCTCTAATTTAATTTAAAAATAGAGAAATAATTAATAATGTTAATCATTAGCATACTCATAATATATTTTATAAATCAAACAACAACAACCACAATATTATATGAAAAATATAATATACACAAGCGATATACATATAATATACATGTCAAATATACATCTCAACAAAATATGCAATAAACATGTCATCTATACATCTCAAGTCAAATATAAAACAATCAATATAAATATCAATCAATACCGCTAGTAGGTAGTTCCGCCACCGTATCCAAAGACATCAATGTATCTACTACCAGAGGTAGAGGGTCTATTATTACCTATGTTAGAAAAAAAATGAAATTTTAGTACACTATCATATGTCTCTCCATCAAGATCATGTTGTGTAACAACCAATGTGAACATAGTTTCCACTACATCAATAGATTGTGACACATTTGGAGGAGGAGGAGGAGGATTGGTGGATGATGAAACATGTGGAGGAGAAGGACAATTATCGATGGATGGTGACACAAGTGGAGGAGAAGTAGGAGGATCGATGGATGGTGACACATGTGGAGGAAAATAATGAGGATCAGTGGACGATGATACAAGTGGAGGAGGAAGAGGAGGAGGAGGAGGAGGATCGATGGATGATGCAGACACATCTGGAGGAGAAGTAGGAGGATCAGTGAATGATGACACATGTGAAGAAGGAGGAGGATTGATGGATGGTGACACAAGTGGAGGAGGAGATGGAGGATTGGTGGATGGTGCAAATAGGTGTGGAGGAGAAGCAGGAAGATCAGTGGATGGTGTAGAAACATGTGAAGGAGAAATAAGAGGAGGAGGAGGATCATGTGGTGGAGTAGAGGATGTGGATCAATCTGGTGATGATCCAAATGGAGTGGAATTATGAGTAGCATGAGAAAATTCCTTCAAACTATCAATGAGGTTTATGACATAAAAAATATTTTGCATCAATGATGTCATGTCATGAGGCAGGGTCGTCCATATTGTATACAACTCTAGTACTTGTAATATGTCTTGAACTGGTGTGGGTACCACTCCATGACTAACTATAAAACCACATAGGTGATCTGCCACCTCTATCTGGATTCTCTGATCCAACCTACATGGCATACCAGGTCTATGTACTGGAGGCTACTTTGTTTCCTCTTTTATATCCTCATCATGTTAGGGAGGTGCATCCCCATCAAATGTGCTAATATATGCAAAACAATATATAATAATAATAAGATAATTAAAAAAAATGTTACAATAAATTACATGTACATTAAATAAGACATCAAAATATGCAAGTAGATTTATCAAAACATAACGATAATATTATGTCTCTCATCTAGTAGCTTAACTTTTGTAAATAGGATGTCTAGAAATCCTCTCCAATCCATCCCCGTGAATGGGTACTACACAATATCAAGGATAGTATTGTCCTCTCTAGCCAAAAGATCACATATCTCCCTATTGACCAAAGTACACAACCACTATGATAGGCCCCTCTTAGGAAACAAATACCTCAACATGAACATATGTGCATCAGTCATGGGCCTAGGAGGAAAGTGGGGTAATACTAGTTGAATGGCATGAAACCTCTAAAAAAATTAATGTAAATAACTTTGATACAAATGGGAACAATATCTCACCATAAAAAAAATGGCATGAAAATGATCCAACGCAAAAACAAAATTGTCTCAAAAAAATATCCATCCACCTAATCAATTGATGTCTCTACAATAAAATATCTAGAAAATACATCAAATGGAAACTAATGCACTACCCATCAGAGCTAAAGTGTGATAGTGCCATGTGAATAAGACACATGAACCTAATTTCCTCTCCATGAAATGAATATTTCTAAATCTGACCACCAACTACCTAGAATCCCAAATTGAAATCAATATCTGGACCAACATAGCTCTACACATATACCAGCTAACCATGTCCTGCAACACGAGGAGATAGATCAAGTAATTGGGGCCAAACCTCCCCCCTTCTCCATGGGATGACACCACATATCGAGACTAATATTGAACCTATTTACCATGATCCCAACCACATATTAACTACTATAAAAATGGAGAGTTCCCCATGAGAGATGTACCCTCCTAACACAACTTGAGGAGGCCACATCCCTCAAAAGGACACATTTTTTAGGTAAAATAAGGGAAGGGTACGTCTCTCAGGTCTCCCACTCACATATGAAAATGTACATGTTGACCCACTACTATTTATACTTCTCCTCTTCCCATCATAGTCATCTCTAATTCACATGCACATATTTTTAGGAACATGATATATGTCAAATGAATTGAAATTATAAAATAGACATATATAAAAATAATTTTTAGTTAAAAATAACTAAAATTAATTTCTGATTGCAAAACAGATATGTAGAAGTAATAAGTGTGCCCAAAATAATAACTACGCACCCCCATTAGTGCATTATATCATCAATAAAGCACAACTATGAGGTGTAGTTAGTACAATGCACCAGTTCTCCAAAGTTATTGGAGCACCAATAAGTCTTTAGTGGTGCATTTTGTTACTAAATACACCGAGAATGGGACATTCCACAAGATGCACCTCTATATGATTTTTAATCTTTTCTATGCTAGGCAATGTGATTAGTTATATGCAAGGCATTGGTGCTTAGTTATAATTGGATCATCGCATGTATTTAAAGGTTCAATCATATGCACGACATCAATTACGATCCCTTCTGTATGATGCATCGATATGTTATTTATTAAATGTTTGGTACAGTGTCGTGTTGTGAACATCACCAATGCATTTAATATACTTGAACACACTAGTAACTGGGAGGCCCATAAGTCACACTGATATGCTAAATATTTAAATGTTTGGTCAGTGCAATGTTGTTTATGGTATCGGTGCATTTTGTAGACCTATGGGTATCGCTAGGTTAATTTTTTTGTCCCAAATTAGGTGGTGTGATGTGTTAATGTGAAGGAAGTGATTCTCCTATTATCTTGGAGAACCGTGTTGACAGGCCATAATGACTCGTTCAAGCAGGTGAAGGAAAACGCTCGATGGTAGGTCCTAATTAGACCCAGACTTGTTTGGAATGGCGTTGTCGACTGGATTATGGCCTGGTTACCAATCTAACTAATTTACTATATAAATATGAATCTGAGAACCGAAGGTTCTTATATGAATTAAAACTTTAATGAATTAATTCTAAACTAAAATGGTTATCTAAAGTCCTAAGATGCAATTCTACTCTATACTATTCTATGTTATCCTTATCAGGAGAAAACTAAAAGATAAGTGTCCTTAGAAATTTGTATCACTTGCATGGAAATAATTCATCAGGGAAAGAAGAATAAATACTTAACATTATAATAAGTTAGATACAACTAGAATTGATTCACCAACTGATCATATTGTTTGTTTTACTTAGAAGGAAAATCATGGTAATTGTAAACATACAAAATTTAGTCTAGAAGTAATTCATAAAACAAAAATTCACATATTATAGAAATAAACATGCATTAGTAGAAAAATATCATTCATACAAATTAACACCAAGATCTTCCAAAATGTCTCTAGTTTAAATTCACTTGCAGTAATAGTATTGTTCAGCTACATCCAAAAACCAAAAGGCCTTTTTCATCGAAATTCTCCCTCTTTTATAATTTAGAAGTGATTGTTTACATTCTCTTGTACCCATCATGAGCTTGTGGATGTTTTCCCAAAGTGACTCTTCATATTCCTCATCAAAGATATAATTACAAATCAGAAGGAATGAGACATATGGAGCAGTTACAAAAATTATGTCATCCCAAGCTACTCTTCCCCTGCATCTGGCCTTGATATTCTTCCTAGACGGAATAATCCTTCATGATGGCCTCTAACTTGCTTGATTGCATTTTTTTAATGACTAGTTCCCCATCATAGACCTTAGTGGACACTTCTTTCTGAAACTCTTGTGCGGTGCATTTCACAAAGTGTCGGGTTGATTCAAATACCGAGGGATGAGATCTGGATGGCTTGAATGCCAAGAGAGGAGGATCATATACATTCAAATAAATATGGAAAAAAACATGTAAATGAAGTACTCGGGAGGTGAGGCTCAAAGAGGAGCCTCACCTATAAAACTAATTACTAGTAAATCACTCAGAGCTAATTAATCTCACAATGAATAATAGAAAATATCAGAGAATCCAAAATAAGTAACTTGATATTATGAGAAGGCTTGCTAGGCCTTTATATAGTATTACAAAATGGTACATTGGACAAAGTAAAAAATATCTCATTAAATGAGTCTCTATTATTAGCATAATAGAGCTAACTACCTAACTAACTAAGTAGTGGAAAATAAAACCCAATTCAATAATGGAAAGAGCTCATTAAAAGAGTCTCTATTATTGTAACAATATATCTAACTACCCAACTAACTAAGTAGTGGAAAATAAAACCCAATACAATAATGGAGAGGTAAGACTCTCTTTGAGCCGTATGGGCAAACTGTTAGCTCAATTAATTAATGAGGAGGTGGGCATCTACTTTATCCACATGGGGAATCTATTAGCTTTATAGATTTATGAATTTTTCATCCTAATTTAGACCATATACCCCCTAAAATTTGGATCATTTCTCCCCCCTTAGAAAATGATGGTCCCCATCATTTCACCCGTGCTAAAAATAGAAACCTCATTATTGTACCATTATGATTATAATGTGAAAAAACCCAATGAAGAGAAGGTTTTTGTGTGGTTGAACCATAACCATGGGTTTGTGGTTGACCCATAACCTAGTTGACAATGGCATTGTACAATGGTAGATAAATAAATAAATTTTAATAAAATCCCAAAATTTTAAAAAACATAATATAGAAAATTCGTGACTTTGGGGGCTATGAAGATTCTTCTGCAAATATATTCATAACTTCTCATATAGGTGATGAAATCCAATTCCGTCGAAAACCCATTTGATCTACTGAAGAGATATTTCCAATGGTATATGGAGGTTGTTTTGAGGTGTCCCATGGAGTGAGAAAAAACAGGCTAAATTAGAAGGGTGCACGACCACGCTGGTTACAGACATGTGCTTCTTCAAACAAAGATATCTCATAAACCAGACAACGAAATGAAATTCCATGAAATACCCATTTGAGATATTGAAGAGATATTTCCAATGAGATATGGTATGGCTTCTTAAATGTTGTGTAGAGGTCGAAAAATATATTTTAAGTTGGCTTAGTGTAGAGGGCCAGAAAGGATGTCAAGGGTTTGTAAAGAAGCATGGGTTGTTGTAGAGGTTGTGGAACCTCTGTGGGTAGTATGGACAGCCTGCAAATTTGTTGAAAATGTTGCAGAGCAATGGATTTAGTGGATCCATGTATAGATGTAGTGAATCCATGTATGGATGTAGTGAATCCATGTATATTTCTCCTTGTAATGGTAAACAAATATCCTAGGGTAAAAACAAATCCCTGTAGTTCCTGTGAACCAATTGTGATGCTTACAATGTATGGCTCGAAAAATGGATTATGATAGTACCAAAAGGAGGTTGGTGATTGCTGCAAATTTTTGAATCCACAACATGCTTCAAACCCTTGTTCCGATGGAGAGTGTACCTGCTCTGATACCACCGCTCAAACGGATGCACATAGAAGCCACTTCTCTTCTCATAGATAGATACCACCATTCGAGCAAGTTGTTTTTAGTTCTACAGTCTTACAGTTTCATCCTATTTTATTTATTCAATAGAATTTATTGTTCACTAGATATTTGTTGTTTTTCTCAATATCGTTGTGTTATTGTATTCAATTTGTTATTCATTCTGTTCTGCTCATAAATATGGATCTTGATCTAGATCTTGGGGGTTGAGATTTGGATGGCTTGAATGCAGAGAGAGGATAAGCTTATACATGCCAATCTTGATGTAATATTCCAAATACAAAATAGTATGTAGAACATAAATAGTTAGCTAGAAATGGTAGATAAACAATGATTTAACCAGAACAACACCACAATAATATCAAAATAATACTAGAATAACACCAAAAAGAAAACTTTGATTACTGATAGAAATGTTCACTTGCCTCTTCGAGGGGGAAACCTCCAACATAGTAGAGCTCTATTACAATAATATCCAAGACAAAAATTATCATACCCTCGACTCCTATTTATACTAAATATGTCTATCAAAAGAACAATCTAGAGGAATATCCTTCAAGAAACAAAATCTTTTATTAGGTCTTCTTACATTTGACTTATTCTTCCTTATTGCTAGGCCTTATTAATATTTACCTTTATTACATGGAAACATATTATTCTACCTACGTGAGGGGTTAGGTCCCTAACACTTGCATGAAAAGAAGCATGGACAAAAACATGTAAATGAAGTACTAAGGAGGTGAGGCTCAAAGAGGAGCCTCACCTCTAAAATTGATTACTTTTAAATCACCCATAGCTAATTAATCTCACAATGAACAATAGAAAATATGAGAGAAGCCAAAATGAGTAACTTGATATTATGAGAAGGCTTGCTAGGCCTTCATATAACATTACAAAATGGTACATTGGAAAAATTCAAAAAGATCTCGTTAAATGAGTCTCTATTATTAGTATAATAAATCTAACTACCCAACTAACTAAGTAGCGGAAAATAAAACCCAATTCAATAATGGAAAGAGATCAACAAACGAGTCTCTATCATTATAATAAAAGATCTAACTACCCAACTAACTAAGTAATGGAAAATAAAACCCAATACAATAATGGAGAGGTGAGACTCTCTTTGACCCATATGGTAAACCTGTTAGCCCAATTAATTAATGAGGAGGTGGTAATATCCTTTATCCACATGGGAAATCTATTAGATTTATAGATTTATGACTTTTTCATCTGAATTTAGACCATATACCCCCTAAAATTTGGATCACGGGTCATGTTGATGAGTCTGGAAGGCTTCAATAGGTGTTCTTGAAGGAATTAATTTTTCACTTAAGTTAAATTCTCAATGTTTACCTTACTAATACCCCTACATTCTTCCACTTCAGCTATCCTCACTGTGGCAGGTGTTGCCTCATCGATGGGGGGCATCAATTGCATTTCAATTTTTTCCATGAGATCATTTGAGCTACTTCACAACTTATGGAAGGTGTTAGTTGCTACTTATTGGATGCTATGAATATCTTTAAATAAAGGTTTCCAAGTGTCGAATAAAACATGATGCCTAAGTTTTTCCTTCCTAGTATACAAGGGTAGTGTAGTCGGGCATGTTTCATACAATTATGAGCATTTGATAATTTGATCGAAGGCATCATTCGCCTCCTGATATTGTCCTTGAATTTTCATTATTTTTTCCTGCAGCCTTAACTAATCACTTCAATCAGCCTACATATTATTGAGCATACATAAGAATTCTTTCTTCTTGGATTTGAGTTTCTCATTTATCTCCAATTCCTTATATTTAACAGTTTCCACGACGAGAAGTGAGGTCTTGCTCTCTTCTAGATACTTTTCAAGTTTTTTATTTTCTTGCACTATCCCCAAGATCTATAAACTTTGTTGCTCCATGAGCCCCTTAGATCGATTTAATTCCATTTGCATCTTGGAAACTTCTCCAATGTGTTGATTTTTAGTCTCTCTATCTCATCACCAACTTTCAGTTTCACACATTCTAATTCTCTAGCATGGGTTTCTCATTGGTTTTGTGCCCTTCTTTCATATTCTTCATTCATCCGATCCTTTTTCATTTGCAATGTTGTATTCAAATTTTCTGTGTTGAGGTTTGCAACCACCCTTGTGGCTTCTTCTAATACCATAGTGAGTTTTTTCTTCATAGTCCTCAATTGTGCCTCCAATTCTATAATCTTGTTTCGGTATGTTCTTAAGGTGTTGGTTACCTTGAGAACATATGAGGCATTCAATCCTCCAAAGGCATGGAGGGAAGAATCCCCGCTTGAAAAACATTTTCTTCTGGGTTAGGCCTAGTTTTTTACTCCAAAATGCTTCCTGTAGATGATCTAGACTTGGTGGATTCTCCCCTTTTTCTCTTTTTTTATCTCTTCTCAATGCCTTTTGTTCTATCATCATAATAGCACTCTCCAGTGACCACTATAATCCCTTAAGAATTCAAAACTTGCAAAGAGAAGGTAGAATCACCTGGGATGGAATTTAGGGGAGTGTATTCCTAAGGTGAAATGTTCAAAAAGCCCAAATTGGGCGTAGATGGACTTCTTGGGGTCTTGGTAAACTCTTGTGATTTTTGTTGTTTCGATTGTTCTTTTGCTTTCATCTTATCCTTAGCCTATTCAACTAATCATTTGGCCTCTACCTCTTCATGAAAATTTCTATATTTTACTTCATCAGCCAGTCTCTTAACCTATTCTTCATATTTCCTCTTTTGGAGGGAATCCTTCTCTGCTTTGATATCATTTTCCCTTTTGGTTCTTTCCTGCTCAGCTAGTTTTTTATGGTACTCTTCCTCAACTTGTAGTATTTTTTCTCTAACTTTTCTTCCTTCTTGATTTTTTCTTGTTCTTTGGTGTTGAATTTGTCTTGTTACTCTTGCAACATTCTTTGAAATTGTTTATTTTTAATCCTTTTCATTACTTCCTGCTCTGGTTTTAGCTCCTACTTGGCAACATCATTAGGTAGTTTATGTAAAACTTCTTCAATATAGATAAGAACCCCTTTCAGTCTTCTTCCTCAAAATAAACTACATATATGTTAGGATGGGTGAGACCTACAAGTATGACATGGAAAATATAAAGTTCATGTGGGTCATGATGTAATATTCCTAATTAAATTGATGAAGAAATATATTTCCTTTCACTTGGGAATTTTGTCAAACACTTGAAAGCTCGGCCAATTTCTCATACCAAATGATGTCAAATTGTTGTCCCAAATTTAATGAAAGGTTTCCTAATGTTTGAGAGTGGAATATAGATTGTTTTATACTCCCTTATGGCTCCCTAGTAGATGGTTGTAATAATAGTTAAGAAACTGGTTGTTTATGACAACAGTTTGGTAGTGACATTTCGTTAAACAGTTAGGGTCTCATGGTTGTAGCTTGCATTTTTATGTATTTATGAATGGTTTATTTGTTTATAAAAACAAAATACATCATGGAAATTCTAAGAATAACATAGAAATAAACACTAAATAAATTCTCAAGAAATTACAACAAAAATACCTATGAAATTCCTTGGCTTATTTAAATATTAAAGGATGAATGCCAAGGTAAAACCCAACACTGTATACAATATATTTGCTTCTTATTTTATGGCTTTCATGGATCTGGTAGACACACCTATACACCATAAATTACCCCCTAACAGTTCCGACGAACTGGCAGCCAAAAATGAAGAAGATCTCACTTGGATCGTGACATCCAATGACCAAGAAAATGCCCCTTAACTATGCTTATGCCCTATTGTTTATAATGGTTTAGATATGATTAAAATATTAGGTTGAGATGGATCCAAATCTTCATTAAAGAACTTTATCTTGTAGGGAACAGGATGGTTGGTTCATATGATGAATTTACCCTATTGTAGATGTCATATCTGACCCCAAAACACTGGATTTCTAACCCAAAGTGTGCCCTCCTTCAATAATTTCTCCCAACTATAATAATACATAATTATGGGGAATTGAAAACACCAAGAGTTCCAAGAAAGGTTTCTCCAGGGATGAAAAATATTCTATGGTTTAGATCCCTCCATATCTAACCACTAGAAGCCCAAATCGAACCCCTCAATATTAGACAGTGCTCCCTTCCTACAAAAATTCCCCCAATGGAGGACCCCCTCTCCAAGAATTACTTGTATGGAAGTTGAATTCCAAACCTATAAAATTATTTGCTAGAGTGGGATCTCACACTGAAACCAATCCCTCTAGCTAGAGTGGATTTTTCACCATTGAAACTAGATCTATGGTTTTACTCCAAACCCTAAGCCTCCAAGCTCCTTGAGATCTCCTTGATGTCAAATAAAAAACATAACATGCATAATGAGAGAAATTATCCCTCATTTACTTTTATACACCTCTCATGAGAATCACTTAAATTATTAAAGTGACTCTAAGGTTATTTTCTCAATTAATTGAAAAGTCACTTTCTAAGATTTTTATTTTGATTAACTAATGTCACCATTATAATTTATCTTTAATAATCTAGTGACATCAATTAATCTCCATAGTCTCGCCTTTCCCACTAATTATATCCTACGGGGTGAGTGTATAGGCTAATCCAACATCCATTCTGTAGTCATTTGGAAAGGGACATTACAATCCTCCCTTCTCAAAATTTCTTATCCTCAAGCAATCACTGACAAAGGCTCTAACTAATGTGACTCTCACTCCATGTAACATCCTCTACAAGCTTGAATCCTACCATGAAATTGCTCCCAATGTCTCTGATCGATGGTCTCACTTCCCTTGTGATAACCTCTACTGGTATGCTCCTATTGGTTCCTATTTCTCACTTCTAATTCTAGGGTTGACCCAGGTTCATATCTCAACAGGTTTCCAACAAATCCCTCTAAAACTATCAGCCCTCCTAGTAAACCAGAAGGAAACACAATGCACAGAGTGCACTGTGAAGTTTCACCCGAGATAGCTTTATGGGTTATCGAAATGTTCAAGTGCTTGAAATATAGCAATGAGTGGGGATCTATGAGTGTATTTCATCTTCTTTATGTATTAATATTGGTATTCATTCAATGATTCATAGGGTTCATTCCTCAGTTAGGCCATGCATGCATTCTAATATATCTATGTTAATCATTCATTCATAAATTAATCATTGACATAAAGTAAACATGCAAGAAACATCACATATAACACATGTTTTACCATGGTTCACCCCCTCCTAGGCTATGTTCACAAAGATTTGTCTTCTCTTCTCTTTTATTAGGTCTACTGAAAAATATGGCATTCCGCGCATTATATCTCCAATCATACAAGCACCATGAGGCTAAAGAACCTCTATGAGGCAGAGTAGATCACGCCAGGGTCCTTAGCCTATGACCTAACCCTCAAAATCTAGCTTAATATCACCTTATAATAATCATATTAACCAATACCAACTCTCCAAACTTCTTCAATATCAAACTTACAACTATTGACCTTACAACCATTGAAACATGACCTAGACCTCCTAGGTTCTTATTTATACTAGTTTTCGGGCTTATAGTTGTTACAATATTTATCAAAAACCCTAACCCTAACATGGTTAGGTTTGTCTTCCTGCGCACCACATTTATTTTTCTCTTGCATGCTACTTTTCCTTCTTTTTCTGCATGTTGCTTTCTTTCCATCGATTGCACACGCTCCAAAATTATGTCTTCTTTCCAAAATTAGGTCTTTCCCAGAATAGGGCCTTCTTCTCCAAAATTGTGTCTGCGCCCAAAATAGCCTTTCTTCTCAATATAGGTCTGCGCCCAACAAGCCCCCAACACTAACATGTGGCTCATCCCAAACCACCTAGGTGGTGCATGCTCCTTGAATTGGCTTGTCCAAACTAAGGAACTTTTCTACTAGTTCCTTTCCTTTTTCTCTCATCTGTGCAGCTTTGCTTGTCAGCACCTCTACTATATATGATTTTATTTCCTCCTGCATTAATGTGGCACTCTCTACTTGTGCATGTTCTCTACTTGTCTTCTCTTCCTCCAAATGCACAATCATCTGTGCTACTTGTTCTTGGAGGGATTCCAATTCAACTTGTCTTTCTTGCTTCTGCGTCTGCACTGCTTTCAACTCTGTCTATAGAGTCTTCATTTCTTTGGTTACTTTTAAGCGCTCCATGATGCTCATTATTTTTTGTCATTTCTTGAGCTCTTGTATGGTGGCGCTAACTCTTTCCTCTTCCTGGTCCCACTGTTGGACCTTTTCTTCTTCTTCGAGGATAGTCTATATCTGCATTGTTCTATCGAATAAATCCTTTATTTCCCTGGATTCTTTCGACATATCAACGATCTGGAGTGAACATTGTTGTTCTCTCTATTTCCAGACATCGGGAGGAGTTGTAGGGTTGCGATTTTCCTTGAGCTCCTCAATTTCTTGCTTATATTGGTCAATTGTTTGTGAGATCAGGTTGATCTTCTCCTCTGCGCTTCCCTACGGTGCTTGCACACTGTCTGGGATGCGATCATAAATCATTGTTAATCCTTGTTCTAATTTATCTACATGTTATTTCTCCTCCTCCTTATCCGCGTTCAGTTGGTCGCATGTGATTTGTATCATTTCAATGACTCCTCTACCCACCTCCAAGATTGTTGCATCCGCGGGAGCCCTGGACTGTACTTCTTGCATGACACTGGCCTGGAGTCCATATAGTTCCTTGGTGGGTATTTTTTCCATGACCATTTCCAATCTTTCTACCTCCCCCAGGGGTTTCTATGTAGTCTCTTGATCTGATATGATCATTTGACGCATGACCGTAAATGTTTCTTGTCCCTGGATGACAAAATTCATTGTCTACTCTCCTTCTTTCTGCGTAGGTGGTCACTGTGTATTTTCCCGTTGCTACACTATGGCCTGGGATCCTGCTTGGCTCCATAGTTGTTGTATGTTATCATGGATATCTATCATCTTGGCCACGATTTCCTCTCACTACACCTATACAATTCAGACCACTTCTTCACCACTGTCTTCGACCTTGTCAGCAACTAGCTTCGCATCATCCTCTGTCAAGGTGATGTCTGGGTCCTCTGTGTCATACTTCCTTTTCTTTCACACCTCTTTTTCCT
>ML795176.1:38231-75135 GCA_009831015.1 Picea engelmannii
CTTTTGTTTTCCATAAACACAATGCTCACAGAAGTCCAAATCAATTTGTTTAAGATCTGGCAACAAATTTCTTTTGTGAAGTATCTGCATACCCTTCTCACTCATGTGTCCCAGCCTATGATGCCACAGTGTTGTATCCATTCATGTAGAAGCTAACAAGATAGAAGAGTCAGTATTATCAGTACATAAATACAATGTACCTACCTTCTCTCCTTTTGCTATCACCAATGATCCTTTGATGACCTTCCATGTCTTATATGTAAATATGGATACACAACCTTCAATTGCCAAATGCCCTGTTGAAATTATATTTTTCCTTAAATCTGGAACACGTCTTACCTCTTTCAACAACCATTGGTTTCCATTGTGTTGCTTTATTTTTACCTTTACCATTCCAACAATTTTGCATGGTGCATCATCACCCAAATGAACCTGTCCAAAATCACCCTGAACATAATCTAGAAAATGTTTCCTATGGGGTGTGGCATGAAATGAAGCCCCTGAATCTACTACCCAAGACTTAGAAATATTATCTATAGAAAGAATCAAAGCATCTTGTAACACATCACCTGTTACATTTTCTTCCCGATTTCTCTCATGTTTTCCATCTCTTTGTTTCTTTGGAGCTCTGCAGTCTTTCTTCAGATGTCCTTTCTTCCTACAATTCCAACACTCTATCTTTCCAAGTCTGGATTTGGATCTACCCTTCCTAGAATTCCCACAGTTCCCTGAGCCCTTTCCTCTATCCTTTTGTCTTCCCCTGTTCTCCATGTTCAACACATTACCTGATGTCTCACCTGTGCTTTTCTGTCGCATTTCCTCACTAAGGATAACACCAACAACATCATCAAATTTTAAAGTATTTGAACCAGAGACAGAGTTACTTAGAGCCATGACCAAGCCATTCCAACTTTTTTGCAATGAGAACAAGATTAGAAGATCCCTAACCTCATCATCAAAGTCCACTTTTATAGAACTTAGTTGATTAGTAGCCGTATTAAATTCATTTAAATGATTTGCAATAGACCCACCTTCTGACATCTTCATATTAAATAATCTCTTCATTAGCAATACCTTATTGGACGTCGAGGGTTTTTCATACAGTTTAGACAATGTGTCCATCATATCCTTCATTGTCTTTTCTTTCAAAATATTGAAATCCATCGACCCTGCCAAGCTCAGCCGTATCGTTCCTAGAGCCTTTCTGTCAAGAATCTCCCATTTTTCATCTTTCATGGCAATCAAATTCTTTGCTACTCCACCCAATGGTAGGAATAGATCCTTATGATATAAATAATCTTCCATCTGCATCTTCCAAAACTGGTAGTTTTGGTTGTTAAATTTTTCGACCCTAAACTTTCCATCTTCCAACATTGCTCCCACTCGAACCAGGACCCTCTTTTCCTACGAGTTACCTTTCGCTCCGATACTAGTTGTTAGAAAAACAGTACCATGGAGAAATAAAATAAAACAAATGTGGAAAAAAAACACAGAAGATACACAATACAATAGAGAAACATATTTACGTGGTTCAACCAGTGTGGGATACGTCCACCAAAGAAATTTCCAGGTCCTTCCTTTATTATTATCCAGCATATGAAGGGATACAACCTACAACAAACCCGTTGTAACTTCCTCTTCTTTCTCTCACAGTCTCTCATCTCAGAATACAATATTCGCTATAATGAATAGCCGCAATACATTTCCCTCATAACAGAGGGTTGCCTTCTAGGGAAAAAAACCCTAACATAATTTCTACCGTTAGATCTGCGACCTTATAATGAATGGTCCAGATTTACAATGAAATTACAATATACATTTACAAGGCAATTTTTGCTTCGGGGGCAAAGCCCCCGAACCCCCCCTCTGCACTCCCCCACGTGGAAGAGCGTACATTCTTCTGGGATGTAAATTATTCATGGGGTATAAACACGACTAACAAACACAATACCTCTGAATCAGGAAGATAATAAGGCTCCACAACCAACACCTTTTCTAGGGGGTTCTAAGCAGTGAAACCTAGATAAATTGTAGAGAAGATATTGAGTAATATTGTGTACAATTTTCAGACCTTTATTCATTACAGGTACATATTTATGGTTGTTGAAAGTTAGGGTTTGTGACTAATCCAAAAACTAGTCCCATGAGACTAAGGTAAAGTTTGATGAAGATGTTATTCTTTTGGTTTTTAAGTTGAGGAAGGTCTACAAGTATGTGATAACATACACTAGGTCTATTACAGAGTTACATGTTTATTTGCATGTTTTGAGGGTTACATGTTGATGATGTTATGGTGTATGGAATGATTGAGACATATCATGAGTGATATGGTATATGGTTGAGGCACATGGTTTGAGGTACATGATTGGATGCATGTCTTGTTGATGTTGGTATAATACTTGTTGAGGCATATCTTGGTTCTTGGTTCTTTGTTTGTCATGTGATTGAGGTGCATGTTGGACACTTGATGTTGGCATAGTGCTTGAAGCACATATTGGTGATATACTTGGCATATTTTTGGAGGTTTCGTGCATGCTTGATGTGCATGGTTGGCATATGGTATGGTACATGTGTTTATGGTTGATGTACATAGTTTATGTACATGGTTGATGTGCATCGTTGACATGTGGTATGGTACAAGTGTTGATGATGCAAGTTTGGTGCATGGTTGATGCACTTGTTATGGTACATTATTGATGGTACAGGTTGTGGCACAATTTGATCCATGGTACATGTTGGTACTTGATGGTATGTTGGTGATATTGGTACATTCATGGTATAGGCATGTGTTGGTGATGTTGGAAATCTAGTTGATAGGTGTCCTTGGTGTATGATCTATGTGAGAGGATCCAGTTGAGTATCAGTGACATAGACAGGTTGGACAAGTTGATCAATGACAGGTTGAAAATGGCAGGTTGGATACAATGACAGGTTGATAGGTCACAGGTTGATGTTACAGTGGTAGTGACAATGATAGTGGCAGTGATTGTGGTAGTAAAAATTGCTCTACACTTATATTTCAGGGCGACAAGACAGGGAAAGGAAAAGGGGTTGTATCCACCTTCCGGTTGGAGCTGGAGAATTAGTGAGTCGAAGCTTCCTTCAGGTTGGAGCATGAGAACTAGATGGTTGTAGCCACCTTTCGGTTGGAGCCAGAGAACCTAGGGGGTTGTAGCATCCTTTTGGTTGGAGCTAGAGAATTCAGGGAGTTGTAGCTTCATTTAGGTTAGAGCCTATAAATAGGGGTTTGTAGCCTCCTTCCAGTTGCAACTGGAGAATCCGGAAGTTGGTGCTTCCTATGAATGAATTATTGATATATAAGAAAAGATTATGTGGTTTTCTCCCATTTGATTTTCCACGTAAATATTGGTGTATTGTGTTCTTGATGTGATGTTGCTTATGATTACATGCTTATCATATATATATATATATATATATATATATTGAATGAAATCATAAATGATACATTGATGATAAACTATTGAACATTGTTGATAAAGTGGAAGAATATATATTGTGGTTAAAAGTGGTATAAAGTGATCATACTGATTCACCCCCTCCCCCCCCCCTCTCAGTATTCCAACATAGATATGGGAATTATTATAAATTTTTAGACACAATGGATGGGTCTCAAGACCTTAACCATGGTAATGGGAGAAAATAAAGTGTATTAGGACCTAAAATGAAGCTTTTAAGGTTCGTGGGCCATGGATGAGTCATTGAACCACTACAAAGGACTTTTTTAGGGGATGTTTATCCTTTTAATGGGATATGGGTGCCTTTCAAAGGATTTGTACACCAAGGACATGTCTTTAGGTCTTGATCATGGTAAGAAAATTAAATAAAGGGTTTCAAATCCTATATAAATATTTTAAGAAGTTGGTCCATGAACATGGATTTAAAGCACCATATAGGCTCTCTAAAATGGATATGTGACCTCTATGTGGGATATGGGACCTATATAAGGTTTTACATACTAGTTATGAATTTGGGATCATGAGAATGGTTGTGTAAGGAAAGAACAAACCATATGACCTAAATGAAGAATCTATGGCTCATGGGACAAAAGGAGGTCTTGAACCACTACACATGCCATTTAGAGTGGATATTTAGCCACCAATTTGGATACATATTCCATTAGGATATTTTATTCACTAGGGATGAATCTTAAGGCCTTGACCATGGTCATATGGGAACCAATACAAGGTTTTCCACACTACATGGTTATCAAGACATAGCCCAGGGTCCAAGGATAAAAACCAATGTCTTAAGTACTAAAATGTTCTTTTATGGTTAATGGACTATGCATAGGGTCTAAAACCACCAAAAAAGTCCTACAAATTAAATATTTACCCCACAAGTATAATATGGACACCATTAAGAGGATTGGCACACTAGGGATTAGTATGAGGGCCTTAAGAATGATCCAAGGAAAACCATTAAGGCACAAAAGATATTTCTATGATTAATGGTCATATGTCCCACCGATGGATTTCTCACTACCGTTCCAAGTGATGAGAATATTTTTAGCATCCAAGCCACTTATAATTATCAATGGCCCATTTGCAGGAAACTTTACCTTCCCCTTGCATACTACATAGATAGTTTAATATATTAAGACTTCAATTGTTTATTGTAAAATCTTCCTATATTTGCATAGTTTAATCCTTTAATCGTCATATTATATTTATCCATGGATAAAATCTTACATAGTTTTCCCTAAGACACTAATGGTTGTTATTAGACCATGGTTATGGCCCTAATACCAATACCTAACATGCCAAACCTCATAATGGAATACACATTATACTTGAGGGGTAACGATTCCACTTATAGGGCTTGTGTGGTGGTTTAAGACCCTATGCATAGTCCACGAACCATGAAAACATATTTTAGTCCCTAAGACACTGATTTTTATTCTTGGACCATGGGTAGTGTCTCAAGAACCATTTATTTTGTAAAAATTCATAATGGTTCCCATATGACCATGGATAAGGCCTTGAGACCCATCCCTGGTTAACATAATATCATAATGGCATATATATCCGATTTGGTGTCTACATATCCCCTCTAAAGGTTGTGTGTAATGCTTCAAGACCTTGTTTTGTCACATGATCCTTGGAATCTTTATTTAATTCATATTTTCCTTATTTTCCCTACTTAAACCATGGTTAATAGCCCAAGATCCTTCTCTAGTATTAAAAACCTCATATAAGTGCCTATATCCCAATCATAGATCAAAGATCCTTTTTAGAGGGCTTATGTGGTTCTTTGAGGCCATGTTCATGGACTAGATTATTAAAATATTTGAATTGAGGCCCTTTATTTCCGCCCCTTACCATGGTCCCAGAGACATATATTTGGTGCAAAAATCTTCCTAATGGAACCCATATCCTATTTGAAGGCCAAATATCCCCTCTAAAGGACCTTTGTAGTGGTTCAAGGACTTTTTCATGGGTCATGAGTCTTAAAAGCCACATTTTAGTCCTAAAACTCTTTATTCTATCCCATAACCACGGTCAAGGTATTGAGATGCATCCATTGTGCCTAAAACATTTTAATTGTGTCAATATCTCTTTTAAAGGCCAACAATTATGATCCCTAGAAGAATATTTTAGATCATACTTCCCTTTTTTTCCTTCATTGACCATTGTCAAGGGCCCAAGACCCATTCATAGTACAAAACATCTCTTAATGATGCACATATCCCACCAAGAGGCCAATGATCTATGTTTTTATGGTGGTTTGAGGCCAAGTTGAAGAAACAAGGCCCTAAAAGCTTCATTTTGGGCCAAATTCCTAAGAGACATATCTTATGTGAAAAACCTCCTAATGATACCCCTATCCTACTCAAGGAAACAATTACATTCTAGAGGGTTTTATCATGGTTTGAGAAATATTGAATGTCCCATAATACCTATAAGATTAATTTAGGGATGCTGGACATTGTTTTCCTCCCCTAATGGTCAAGATCCTAAGACCTATTGGATTACTGAGAGGGGGGGTGAATCAATAATAGATAAATCTAATCCTTTTTAACCATATAATGCAAGTGTTATATCAATGTAGCATTATCATACAATATTTGCAGAGTAAATAAACAATTAAAAAATGAACAATCATACACATACACAGTACACCAGTGTTTTTACATGGAAACACAAAGCGGGAGAAAACCACATAATTCTTTTTCTTATATGTCTTGAAGAATTATATTCATTGGAAGCACCAACTTCATTTATTTTCCAGTTGCAACTAGAAGGAGGCTCCAACCCCCTAGTTTCTCAGGCTACAACCTGAGGAAAGCTCCAGATACCCAATTCTCTGGCTACAAACAGAAGGAGGCTACAACCCCCTATGTTCTCCGGCTATAACTGGAAGGTGGATACAACCACCTGTTCTTGCCCCATCCAACTGCCCTGACATATAAATAGAATGATGGAACCACTATCACACTATCACAATGAGATCTACTGTTGTAAACTTGTACCAATCAACCTACACCAAACAACCTGTACCAATAACCTAAATCATGCATCAACCATGCATCAACCTGTACCTCAACCTGTAATCAACATGTATCATAAACAAGTGCATAAACCATGCACCAACATGTACCTCAACCTCAACCAAAATCCCTCATCAATTTCATCATCCAATTCTAATTAGTAACTCGGTAATAGACCTGGTGTATATGATCACATACCTGCAAACCTTCCTTAACTTTAACAACAAGAGACTAGAATTTTCATTAAAATTTACTTTAGTCTCACATGACTAGTTTTGGATTAGTCAACAACCCTAACTTGAAATAATCATAACTATGGACCTGTAATGAATAAAGATCTGAAAAATAACACAAAATGTTCTTCAGAGTGTTTTATGCAATTCCTCCAGGTGTCACTACTTGGAACCTCTCAGAAAAGGAGTTATAGAAAAAATGACATACCTTGTTGAATTATGGCTTATTCTAGAGAGAGAACTTGTAGAACATTCCTCGCATGGAATATTTGTTGTATGGATCTAAAAATTTTACACAGAATTTTACAGAATGTATTCTAACCAACACATTTTTTCTTACTGAATTTGGATTTATTATGAAGAAGTTATGATGTTTTTACCTGAAACACCTTTTTTAGACTAGTTTCAAGACTAGCCAAAAACCTTATTTTCCATGGAGTGTAACTAAAAAAATACAACAACCCACAAGATGAAATTCGTACCATAGCTACTTGGATATTTTTTCTCAATGGCCTCCCAATTTCATGGTCTGAATCATTCTAGAAAAAACGTTATTGCAAAAATGGTGAGATGACATGTAAATAACATACCTTAGAAAGAATCATCAAAAGAATTTATCCTCCCTTGATTTTTGGCCTTCTTTACTTCACTTTCCCTCTGAAATTCATCTTAGATATCCTTTGGTTACCTCATTCACCTCTAGATATTCAATATTCTCAAGTGTAATTAAAATGAGAGAGCCTTGCCTCTTATTTATACTCTCCAAGTAGCTTCCTTAGAAGCATCTTCTATGCCACTTTGTCCACATAGTCACCTATGTAAAACTTTGCCCAATTAGCCACTTGTTGATATATCCAATAGCCACTTGACCAGTTAACCCATTTTCCTCATTTTAGGGTTAACCTTCTTATAACCACTTTCCATAATTAGAAAGTTCTCCATTTACTTTATTATTTAAATAATCCTCCTTGACTTTGTCACTTCACTTTATTATTTAAATAACCCTCTTTGATTTTGTCACTTAACTTTATTATTTAAATAATCCTCTTTGACTTTATCACTTCAATTTATTATTTAAATAATTATCTTTGACTTTGTCACTTCCCTTTATTATTTAATTAATCATCTTTGACTTTGTCACTTCACTTTATTATTTATATAATTTCTTCTTTGCAAGCACTATGACTTATTTGACCTTTTGGGGCTTCAAGTCAATCATATGAGGGCCCTTCAACTTCGTAAGACAATAAATCTCAAACCATTAGGAGTTATGTGGCGTTCCACATACCACCAGAAATGACATGACATGTACTATCCATCTAGAATAGCATGACCTGCAAATATATCAAAACTAATACCATTATACATCAAACAATCTTGGGTCCATTACCCAAACCTTTGTGCTACCCAAATTCGCTACCAGACTTTCTTCAAGGGTTGCCATCAATGACAACCAACCCAATTAATAAACAATATCCCCATTTGGAATTTATGGAAACACTCTGATGCAATATTGAAATCATATCACTCATGCTCCCCCTGGAACCATGCTTGCATCTATGTGACCAACGCTCCCTCTAGAACCATGCCTATGTCCTTTGAATCTAATAAATCTCTCCCCCTTTGTCATCAATGGAAAATGTATCTTTCCATTCGGGGCTTCTCCCCCTAACTGACTCGTCTAATCTCCCAACCTGAACTGTCCTCTTTATGGTGCTTCCTCGTGTACATATAAGACATATAAGATAAGCATTCAAAATAATTCATTTTGGAGTAGAAATAACTATGAGTCTCTAGAGAATATACTCAAAGGCTTCATGTGGAAGCAGTTTTGTAAAGATGTTTGTGTTACACATCAAAATCACTCATTACAATGATGACTAGTGTCGTCGTTACAAATATCACAAGTGTCACATATTGGTCACAAGTGTCGCAAGTGTCACAAACATTATCTTGTCTATGTCGTCTCTCTAATGACATCGTAAAGACACTTAAGACACCTCAAAGACTAGTCTTGAAGAAGAGAAATCAATTGACAAGGCATACAAGCCTTCTGCCACTGAAAAAGCCACTCAAAAGAAAAATTTGGAAGGGAGCACTCCCCTACATATTTTTGGGGAACGCTGACACTCTATACCCTCTTATAGGGGAGCATTCCAATTCTTTGTGCCCCTTTTTGAGGGAGCGCTAGCCTTTTTTGGGCAAAATTCGGTTTGTTGGAGGAAATCAGGGAAGAATCCCCTCAATATCTGAAGGTGGTTTGACTCAAATCTGAGGTCAAGGCATGATATTAGGGGAGATCCACAACTGAAGGAGAGGAATCCTCAACTTATCCCAAAGATCTCTCAAGTGGTTAGGCCTCTCCAAGCTTATATAAGGAGGCATCCTCATGGTGAAAGAGGAGATGGAGATTGAGAATTACACCAAACTTATGATCCCATAAGTGAGATTCCATTGAAGCATAATCAGTGTAGATTAATTGAGCAAAGGGGTTGGACAAGGAGAGATGGAAGAATCTCTTGCACCTTCATCAAAGGATTGTAAGTACTCTTCATTTGTTTTCATTAATATACATACATGCTTGGCATGTTTCTTTCAAGTTTATTTTTGTTCCACATGAACTTGTCTTCAGTAGATAGATCTGTATTTGTGTTAATCTTAGTAGAATAGGAATATTGTTATATCCTTGTTTTTTCTACACGACCTATCGAGGAGCTTGGGATTGAAGCTCAACTTGAACTTCGCGAGGACAAATGCCATTTAAAAAGGTACACTTTTCTTCTTCCTCTTCATTCATTAACTTAATTAGATATAAAAGCATGTCAGTGACCAATGATATCACCCTTTCTGTCTTGGTTTTAGGGGTCTAGATACCAAGAGGGAATCCAATTTTCCACAGGAGGATTCACCTGTAACAGTTTTCCACTTGTTCTTTTGTACCCACATATTCAACTCTGATGTTATTTTCTGCAACTCGTTCCCGTAGAAAGTGATACTTGATTGGAATGTGCTTCATCTTGGAGTGCATCACTGGGTTCTTTGAGATACTAATGGCACTTGTATTATCACAATAGATTGGAATGGGCTCATCATACTCAACCTGTATATCTGTCAGAGTTTGTTTCATCCATATAGCCTATGTACAACATGTTGTTGCTGCAATATATTCAGCCTCGGCTATAGATAAGGATACCGATGATTGTTTCTTGATTAGCCATAGTACTAAACACTCACCCAAGTATAACATTGCTCCACTGGTGCTTCATCAGTCATCAATGCAACCTGCCCAATCTGCATCTGTGTAGGCAATAAGTGATAGATCCTTTCCTTTTGGATACCATAATTCAAACTCTTATGTTCCTTTGAGATATCTGAAAATCCTCTTCACTTCTAATACATGTGATTCCCTTGGTGCTACTTGAAATCGTGCCACCTGTCCAACTGCCTGCATTACATCTAGTCTGGATGTTGTCCCATATAATAGGATACCAATCATTGACCTATATTGCCTCTAATATATAGAATTTGAATAATCATCTTTGCTCAAATTTCAACTGGTTTGCAGTCTTCCATTACGAACCTCCTTAGCATTTCTCTGATATACTTGGTTTGAGAAATAAAAATTCCTTGGTTGCTTTGATGTATTTGAAGACCCAGAAAGAAGGATAGTTCTAAAAGTAATGACATTTCGAATTCATTGTGCATGTCCTTTGCAAATTTCTGGCTTAACTTGTCATCAATACTTCCAAAAATAATATCATCAACATAAACTTCAATCAATAAAATACTATCTTGAGTTACCTTGATGTAGAGGTTGGTGTCTGCACTTCCTTTTTCGTACCCTGCCTGTTGTAGATATTTATCCAGTCTAGAGTGCCATGCTCTAGGAGCCTATTTTATACCATACAAGGCCTTCTTTAATTTACACACATAATCTGTGTTCTCTGACAACTGAAATCTTATGGTTGTTCAATGTAGACTTCTTCTTCAATTTCCCCATTAAAAAAAAATGATTTTACATCCATCTGATACACTTTAATATTTTTGGAGAATGCATAAGCTAAAAGAAATCAGATTGCTTCCATTCTGGCAACTGGGGCAAACGTCTCTTCAAAGTCGATTCCTTCAAACTGTGCATATCCTTTACATACCAATCTAGCTTTGTTCCTTGTAACCAGTCCATTTTCATTCAATTTATTGCTGTATACCCACTTTTTGTTGATCACATTCTTATCCTTTGGTCTTGGAACCAATTCCCAAGTGTCATTTTTCTCTATTTGATCCAATTCTTCATCCATGGCCTTATTCCAAAATTCATCCTTGCTGGCCTCTTCAAAACAGGTTGGTTCAATCGTAGATGAGAGTGCTATGTGCGTTTGTTTTGGTGAACATATTCTTCTTCTAGTCTCAACTCCCGCATATTTGTTTTTGATAATCTGATCTGAAGGATGATTCTTCTGTACTCCTTTGCTAGGTATCTTTGAAGTCACTTGATGAACTTGATCTTCTGCTTCTGTCGGATCCTCTTCATCTTCCCCTTCTACTTCTTTTTCATCTTCTACTTATTATTCGTAAAGTTGTTACATTGATTCATCTTCTTCTTCCTTTAATTCCTATCTACCTATTTCATCAATTGTTACATTGATGCTTTCCACAACTTTGTTCAATCTCAGGTTGTAACACTTGTATGCTTTCCTTCTACTTGATTAACCAACAAGTACTCATTTTCCACACAAGATTCAAACTTTCCCATTCTTCCATCTTCTCTTTTGATGTAACATTTGCTTCCAAAAAATCTGAAGTGCTTCACATTTGTTGGTCTTCCTTTCCATAGCTCCTAGGGATTTTTGTTAGTGTTGTCTCTGAGAAATACTCTGTTTTGAATGTGAACCGTTGTATGCACTGCATGTGTCCAAAATATATCTGTCAATTTGGAATCCATTCACATTGTTTGAGCCATTTCCTGTATTGTCATGTTCTTTCTTTCAACAACTCCATTATGTTGAGGTGTCCTAGCAATGAAGAATTGCCTTTTTATTCCATGCCTGTTTCAGTAGTCCATAAATTCCTTTGAAGTGAACTCCTCCATTATCAGATCTCAAGCATTTGATTTTTGAATCCATTTCATTTTCAACCATTTCCTTGTAGACCTTGAAGTTTTCAAAATCTTCTAACTTATTCCTAAGAAAGTAAACTGTTGTCATTCTTGTATAATCATCAACTAATAACATAAAGTATTTCTCATCTTTTAAACCCTTTGTTTTAGTTGGTCCAACTAGATCATTATGCACAATTTCTAGTGGTCTTGTCGTTGAATATTCTTTTTATTTAAACTTGGTCTTTGTTTTATTTCCTTGTTGACAATGTTTGCATAAAGTGTTGGTTGGTTTCGTGATCTAGGGAATTTCTCTAACTACTTCCCTTTTGTTGACTTTGAAAAGGTTATCAAAATGTATGTGACCCATTCTTTTGTGCCATAGTCAACTTTCATCTTCCTTTCCTAGGAAACACTTTTGATTTCCAATTTCACTTAATACATATATGTTTCTTGAAGTTCTCGCAGTTGTTGCAATCAATTTTCCTGAACCTTATTTTCTTATCTCCCACTTTTGTGAATCAAAACTAACTTTATGACCTTGGTCCATCTCTTTCCTTTCTTAATGTAAGAAACCTGTCTCTATCACCTGTAATGTGTTTTGAACAATCACTGTCAACATACCAACCATGTTTCTTCTGCTTATCTTGTAGAGCGAGTGTGCATTCTTCATTGCTATATTGATTCTTCTTTCTTATCCATGTCATTTTTTGAGGTTCCTGTCTGTGACTATTTTTGTTCTGTTGTGGTTCTCTAGGAGGGATTGTCATTCTACAATCTTTGGCCATGTGTCCAAAGTTGTTAAATTTGTAGTATTTCACTTTAGTGCTCAAAGATTCAAACCTGATGTAACTTCTTTTCTATGTTTCCCTAGGCCTTCCTGGATAACCCTTTTGTGTATGAATTTCAAAGTTGTTTATGTTTCTGTTGTTAGCTCTACAATTCACAACTTTATGTCCAAAATTATTGCATGCATAACATAAACCAAAAATGATAGTTTGATACCTGGGAGTTGAATATATTCTGAAAGGAGGTACTCTTATGAATCCTTCTTCTTCCTGAGGCCTATCTATTTGTGCTGGTTGTTGATTCTGAAATCTGAATCTTCTTAGTGGAGGAGTGTCCCTGTAATTTTCTTTGTAGAACTTCCTATCCCCTTTGATTGTTTTTGCATAGCTTTTTGGATATGTTTATTGTTCTGTTGTTTTGGAGATTGATCCCTTTTCTATTTGATTGTATCCAAGTCCGGACTTATCATGATGAGGTTTTTGACTACTGTTAATGTCATTCAAAAGTTTTGAGTTGTTCTACATATTTTTCTTTTAAAGATCCTTTCTTAATGTGACAATTTTTTCTTCCAAATTTCCAATGATCCTCTCTCTTCCTTCTAGATGTTCTTTGAGTGCTTCTTCAATTCTTTTATCTTCTTCAATTTGAACCTTCAAATTTGTGATCATTTGTTCTAGTTCATGAGTGTCTTATTTTTTGTCTAGCTCGGCTTGTAGTTTCTTGTTTTTCTTCTTTTCCCTTTTGATAACTTCTATGGCACACAACAATTCTTCTCAGTAGTCGACTTCTGCCTCTTCATATTCTTCTTCAGTGTCTTATTTATCAGATTCTTCTACTACCATGAATATAACTCTTTCTGTCTCACTATCACTGACTTCATCTTCATCTGATGATGAGATGTCTTCTTTGGTGCATAATATTTTCTTGAAAACTTTCTTTGTGGTTCTTTTGCCTTTATATGTTTGTTTTCTATTTGAATAACCTTCATCATTTCTCTTTTTCTTACGAGGAAATTTGTTAGAAAAATGACCAATACCATCACAATTAAAACAAATCGAAGGAAGCTTACCTCTATACCTACCATTGGTTCCCTTGTTCAATCTTCTGACAAAGTTGGCCACTTCTTCATCATATTCCGAGATGTCACTAATGCTGCTATGTTCTTTTTCTTTGACCTTTTGGATGCTTTGAAGGCTTATTCATTTATATATGGATTTTCCTGTTCAGTTCTCATTTCATATGATGTGAAGATTCCATGTAGTTCATCCATGCTTATTGAGTTTAGATCTTCTCTTTCTTCTAGTACTATTATCTTAGGGTCAAATCTCATAGGAAGAGATATCAGTACCTTTTTAACAATTATAGATTCTTTGATTTCTTCTCCCAATCCCAAGATTGCATTTACTATTTCATCGACTCATAAAAAGTAAGCTGCAATGTTCTCATCTTCCTTCATCTTTAGTTGTTTCAACTGACCTCTATAAGTTTGAAGCTTTGTTGCTTTGACTTTTGAATCTCCTTCATAAATATTTCGAATTTTGTCCCAAATCTCTTTAGCAGATTTACAATGTGAAACTTTGGTGAATACCGATTCTCCAAGACCAATCAAAAGTGCATTTGTGGCTTTGGAATTATTCTAACCGAGTTTCATTTCTTTGTCATTTATCGGCGGAATTGTTGGTGCTGTGTATCCATCTACAATTGATTTCCAAATTTCAAATCCATGTGCATGTATATATGTCTTCATCCTTATGCTCCAAAATGCATACTTATGTCCATCAAACTATGGTATTCCATTTTAATACATGTTGTTTCTCTCCATGATCTACCTTTCAATGGTTAAACTAATTTATGAAGGAACCTACTCTGAAACCAATTGTTGGATTACTGAGAGGGGGTTGAATTAGTAATAGAACAATCTAATCCTTTTTAACCATATAATGCAAGTGTTATATCAATGTAGAATTATAATCCAATATTTGCAAAGTAAATAAACAATGAAAAAATGAACAATCATACACATACACAATATACCAGTGTTTTTACATGGAAACCCAAAGTGTGATAAAACCATAGAATGCTTTTTCTTATATGTCTTGAAGAATTAGATTCATTGGAAGCACCAACTTCCTTTGTTTTCTAGCTGCAACTGGAAGGAGGCTCCAACCCCCTAGTTTCTTAGGCTACAACCTGAGGGAAGATCCAACTCCCAAATTATCTGGCTACAACCAGAAGGAGGCTACAAATCCCTATGTTATCCATATATAACCAGAAGGTGGCTACAACCACATGTCCTTTCCCCGTCCAACCGCCCTAACGTATAAGTAGAATGATGGAACCACTGTCATGCTATCACTGTGAGATATGCTGTTGTATAATTGTACCAATCAACCTACACCAAACAACTTGTACCAATAACCTGAACCATGCATCAACCATGCGTCAACCTGTACCCCAACCTGTAATCAACTTGTACCATAAACAAGTGCATCAACCATGCACCAACCTGTACCTCAACCTCAACCAAAATCCTTCATCAATTTCATCATCCAATTCTGATTTGTAACTCTATAATAGAATTGGTGTATATGACCACATGCCTGCAAACCTTCCTTAACTTTAACAACAAGAGACTAGCATTTTCATCAAACTTTACTTTAGTCTCACATGACTAGTTTTGGATTAGTCAATAACCCTGACTTGAAATAATCATAACTATGGACCGATAATGAATAAAGATCGAAAAATAGTACACAATGTTCTTCAATGTGTTTTATGCAATTCCCCTAGGTTTCACTACTTGGAACCTCTCAGAAAAGGAGTTATAGAAAAAATGCCATACCTTTTTGAATTCTGGCTTATTCTAGAGAGCGAACTTGTAGAGTGTTCCCCACACAGAATATTTGTTGTATGGATATGAAAATTTTACACAAAATACTATAGACTCTATTATAACCAACACATTTTTTCTTACTGAATTTGGATCTGTTATTGATCTTGACAGCTCAACAGTTACGATCAACGATCGTCGTTGAATCCTAGACCCCACGGGATGGTTTCGTTCAACCCTTATCTGACCTGCAACTCCTCTAGATCCTACGGTCCTCATGACTTCACGAGTTCTCCACGGAGAATTCCGATCGCTCGTTTCCTCCTTGACAACTCCTGCGAAATGAACCAATGTTCTCCCACTGGGACTTAACTTCTGTGAGATGTTTTCAATCTCCGTCTCCCTTTGAGTAATTTCAAAGGTGTTGACCCTCCTAAGATTTCACTTGCAACTCAAGTATCAAAAGGACTCCTGCACGCACTCCTTGCGGCAGACTTTCAAATACTTCCAAGTATTTGATTCTTCGGCTCTGTGCACCTTTTGCAACAACAGTCTTCCTTTCTTCCACCTTAGTTAATAACTTCTAAGGTCTCAACTAGCCTGCGCACACCTTGCACAGCCTTTGTGCTCTCTCCGCACTTTGCTGGAATGAGAACAACAATATTCCTCCTGAGCTTTCAGAGATAAACTATGAACCTTTGTCAATGCACTCCTTGCGGACGTTCCACTGCACTCCTTGCAGGAAATTCTCTCTCAGGAAGAGAAACAATTGAAACTCATTCTCTTTCTTCTCTTAGACTTCGAACATTTGATATGAAATCATACATTCAACACAATATTAAATCAAATGTATAACAAAGAGAATAAAACAACTATCAACATACCATTCAGCATGTATACGCAAAAAACATCATAACACCATGAGTCTGATTCAAAGCTTCATATATTAATTCAAAGCTTCTGTACATGGGTTCTTCTCTACAATTTTCTACTACAACTTCCTTCTTCTTCTTCTCTATGCTAATGTTACCACTAACTAATGATAAAAAGGAGAGGGTGTCTATATCCGTTTTCCCTCCTACTTCCTAAACTGTCTAATCTATGATTCAAATCTACCTACTTTCATTAATTACGCATAAATGCCTCTACATTCTACAGATGAGAGTGAATTGCTCATGATTTGTTTACAATATGCAAGTACGTTTCCCTTTAACCATTACATTAATGCTTCAAAAACATTTCAAAAATGTGCGTTGGTGGTCTTCCAGCTGTCTTCCACCTCTTACGTCATTTGCTTGGCTTGATGTTTACGATGCTCCTGCATCATACTCTCTCGCTTGAAAATTTTCATGAATTCTTGTTCATGAGCTCTTGCACGGTCTGTCCATGCTTCTGAATTTCTGCCTCATCCTCCCAACTAGCATCTTCAACTGGGTGTCCTTTCCATTTGACCAAGTATTCAAAATACTCTTTTCTCCTGGTCTTCCTGCTGACTCTCTTGTCAATTATATTTTCCATCTGTGGATTTTTAGTTACACGCATTTTTTTGGTCCACTGAACCTCTGTATGTTTAGCGTCTACTCCTTCTTTGTAAGGGTACAAATCCGCAACATTGAATATCGGTGAAATTCCGATCCCATTGGGTAATTCAATCTCATATGCGTTTGCCCCAAATTTCTTAATGACTCTGCATGGTCCAATCTTTTTCATCTTCAGTTTGTTATATGTTCCTCTTGGGAACCTTTCCTTCCTCAGATGTGCAAGTATCAAATCACCAACTTCAAATTGAATTTCTCACATGTGTTGATCTGCTCTGCATTTATACTCCTGGATTGAACTCTACAATCGATCCTTGATTCGACTGTGAAGATCCTTCATTGCTTTTGCAAAGTCCTCTGCACTAACACTTCTGAATTCATTTTGTTCTGAATCCTTCAATTCAGAAACTCCCCTTGGCTGCATTCCATATACAATCTGGAATGGACTCTGCCTTGTGCTTCTATTGATCGAATCATTATAAGCAAATTCCACCTCTGGCATAATATGATCCCACTGACTGTGGTGTTTAGTCACTAGGCTCCTCAGTAAGTCTCCCAAGCTTTTGTTCACAACTTTCATCTGTCCATCCATCTGAGGATGATACGCTGAGCTAAATGACAAAATTGTCCCCATCTTCTTCCATAAAGTCCTCCAGAAATGTCCCACAAACTTGGTATCTCGATCTGACACAATACTCTTTGGAAAGCCATGAAGTCTGATGACTTCCTTGAAAAACAAGTTTGCAATATGAGTTGCATCACTGGTTTTATGGCATGGTATGAAATGTGCCATCTTTGAAAATCTGTCGACTACCACAAAGATCGAATCATATCCTCTTTGTGTCTTTTGTAGTCCCAATACAAAATCTATGCTCACTGCATCCCACAGCGTTTCTGGTATGGTTAATGGCTGGTATAACCCTGTGTTCTACCCTCTTCCTTTTGTGTGTTGACAAATCCTGCATCTGTCCACAAATTTCTTAACATCTGTCCTCATCCCTGGCCAAAAATATGAGCCATTCTATTTTGAGAACGTCTTATCATGACCAAAATGTCCGGCCAATCCTCCACTGTGTTTTTCTTTCAGCAAATTCTCCCTCATGGAGCATTTTGGAATACATAACTAATTGCCCCTGAATAATAATCCGTCATGGATCATATATTCATTCCGCTAGCTTGTGTCCCTGAGAATTGGATTCTCATATGCCTCATACGCCTCTTTAAAATCTGGATCATCTCTGTACATTTCTTTGAGGTTATCAAAACCCAAAGTTTTGACTCTAAATTCCTGCATAAGCAAACATTTCCTGCTCAAAGCATCAACAACTTTGTTAGCAGTTCCAGAAATATGCTTAATCACAAAAGTAAAATTCTGCATGTATTCAACCCATTTAGCATGCTTTTGGTTCAAATTCTCTTGTTGAGTCATGAATTGCAAAGCGTGATTATCGTTGTACAAAACAAACTCTTTAGGAACCAAATAATGTCTCCATTTCTTCATCACTTGTATGACATCATAGAATTCTTTGTCATATGTTGAGTATTTAATCTTCGCTTCATTCAATTTCTCACTGAAGTATGCAACTGACCTATCGTCTTGGCTCAAGACCGCTCCAATTGCAAACCCACTCGCGTCACACTTGACCTGAAATGTCTTACTAAAATCCAGCAAAACCAAAATTGGTTGCTCCATGATCTTCTTCTTCAGTAGGTTGAAACTCTTTTCTGCTTCCTCTGTCCAATGAAAAGATTTGTGTCTTTTCTTCACCGTATCCATCATTGGTGTGCTAATTTCACTAAAATTTCGGATGAACTTCCTGTAGAAACTTGCCAAACCATGGAAACTTCGTACTTCAGATACACTCTTCGATGATGGCCAATTCTTAATTGCAGCCACCTTTTCCAGGTCCATCTTCAACTCATTTGCAGAGATAACAAAACCCAAATAAATGAGTTTTGTCCTCATAAATGATGATTTCTTCACATTAATCAGCAATTTCTCTTGCTGTAATCTTCTCATCACTACAGATAAATGCTTTAAGTGGTTCTACTTCTGTCTTGCTGGAAATCAATATATCATCAAGATATACAATATCGAATTTCCCAATGAAATCCTTCATGACTTAATTCATCAATCTCATGAAAGTACTAGGTGCATTTGTTAAGACAAATGGCATAACAAGCCATTCATATAGCCCTTCATTCATCTTGAATGTTGTCTTCCATTCATTACCTTCTCTCATACGAATTTGATGATATCTGATTTTCAAATCAATCTTTGAAAAAAATCTTGCTCCACTCAAGCAATCCATCAAGTCATCCCTCCTTGGCAATGGAAATATATATCTGATGGTAATATTATTGATGGCCCTTGAGTCTGTACACATTCTCCAGCCTCCATCTTTCTTTGGGCTGAGCACTGTTGGAACAACACATGGACTCAAGCTGTCTTTAATCAATCCTTTGTCCATTAAGTCCCGGACTTGTCTCTTGAATTCTTCATTCTCTTGCGGTGTCAATCTATACGCTGCTTTGTTTGGTAAAATGGCTCCAGGTATAAGATCATTGTGATGGCTTATACTCCTGATAGGTGGAAACGAACAAGGTAGTTCGTCCACTACTATATCATCGAACTCTTCCAGCAACTTCTGGATTTCCTCTGGTAAATCATCCACTCTTGTACTGGTCAAAACAATTTTAGGCTTCCTGACCACAATAAATTGTGTGTCTTCCTTCTTCTTAACCTCCTTAAGAAGTTCCTTCTCACTCATGAGAAGTACAGTGCTGCTCACCTCTGGTTTCACTTCTTTATCCTTAATCGGCAACAACATGTGCATTCTCCCATTTTTCTCCAGGGTGTATGTGTTCTTTCTCCCATCATGAACCACTTTCCTGTCATATTTCCATAGTCTACCCAGCAATAGATGACAAACATTCATGGGAATGACATCACATAATATTTCATCCTTATATCCTCCTATTTTAAATTCAACTAAACATTGTTCAGTGACATTTACCTGATGTCCTTTTTGTAGCCACGAAACTCTGTATGGGCTTGGATGTTCGAGAGTCTCCAGCTCCAGTTTTTCTACCATCTATGTAGATACGAGATTGTCTATGCTACCGCTGTCTATGATGACTTTGCATACCCTATCTTTTGTTTTGCAAGCAGTCCTAAACAGTCTGTTCCTTTGGGATGGGTTCTCTTCCTCTTTGTCTGGCGTTAAGAGAAATTTCCTCATCATTAAGGATCTTCCTCCCTCAACATATTCTGCCTCAACATTCCGTACTTGTGCTTCGACAATGTGAGTTTTACCACCTTCTTTCTTATTATCTGGACACTCATAGGATTTATGTCTGATTTTTCCACAGACAAAACATTTCACTTCACCACCTCTGCCTCTTCCTCTTCCTTTGGCTTGAGGAAAAGTATTTCTATCGATATACTTCCCTCTCTGTGAACTTCCGCCTCTCTCATGTTGAGCTTGAGGTTTCTTTCCCTCTTCTTTAGGCTTCTAAGTCCTACCTTGGGCATTTGTTTTGCCTCTGGTTTGACTTCTACCTTAGCTTCTTTGACCTTGCTTTCAGCTTAGCTTCTCTTCATCTTTCAGAGCCATTTGATAAGCATCCTCTATAGTTCAAATGATCATCATGCTCATCTCATATTGAATGTCATATCGCAGACCATTCATGTACCTAGAAACATTTTCATCATCACTTTCCCGATGACCTACTCTGATGTTTATCTTGTAGAATTCTTCAGTGTATTCTTTCACTGACATCAAATTCTGTCTCAAATTCTGTATCCTTCGAAACAGAGTGATTTGATAATCCTTGGGTATGAATTTGGCTTTCATCTTTGCAACCATTCTATCCCAACTCTTTATTTTATGCTTGCCTTTGCAGCGTCTGTTATCCTACAGTTCATCCCACCATAATGCTGCATGCCCTTTAAGTCTAGTGACAACATGTTTGACCTTCCTATCTTCCTTGACATCCTCATAATCGAAGTATTTATCTAGAGCTCTAACCCAATCTAGAAGATCTTCAACATCTAGGTTTCCCTCATATACTGGAATGTCCATCTTTTCTCTGGCACCTATCCTTGCAATAGCCCTGAATATGCGTTCGTCTGCAACATATTTGACTGCTACTTCTTCTCCTTCATTTACAGCTTCATTTTCACTATCAGCCTTGCTGATATCCCCATCATCAACTGTAGGCCTCTGTGTTGTTTCCATGGCATCAAGCCTGGCACGTAATTCGTGCATTTCTCTTTCCATTGTTGGATCAGGCATTGGCATTGGCCTGTCTCTTCTTCTCGGTGGCATGGCTGTAAAATGTTATTTTTTTCTCCACTACAGAAAGCAAAGAACTTCCTCTAAGCTCTGATACCAAAACTGGTGCAGACCCCCAAAACCTCGAGTCGAGGTCCACGCAGAATTGATCTAAATCTTCCCCCGAGTCAAATTGACTCTTCGATTTTCCCTCGAGGAATATCTCATACACTCACGGCATATCCACAGGTCCTTATGAATTGAGCCTGCATGAAAAAACATCAGGCGCCAACCCAAATCTCCTTGACCACAATAGTGTCACACCCTTCGCTAATTTAGGACTTCAGGTCTCACAATTTCGCGATCCCTATTGTCGAGTTTCTCGGCCCTCTACTACCGAAACCCGAAATGTCGATTCACTGAAATGTTTGGAAGTGTCCTCCTCCACAACTGTATCACGTTTCGCAATTTCAAGAATTCTGAAACAAGGAACCCTTATCTCTTGTCTTCGAAAGTGTCGAAATGCCGAACCCCGATGCATTCAGGAAAGGCTATCACCCCTATGAGACTTTTCACCGATTCAGAGTTTCGGATTTCGCGAATCTTGATGCAATGCTTTAGGCTCTCCAACCTATGAAACCCTGAAACAGTCAACGTAGTTTTGAATTCGCCTGGCGACGAGTACACCGCCTATCTTCTATCTCTGACATGGATTCTTGCCTCCTGTCACTCCAAGCTTTTCAGCTTTCAAGATTTGAATGAACCTTTGACAACCGTTCGTCTGCACTCCAGAATTACGAACCCCGATTTACCGAAATGATCTTGACAGCTCAACAATTACGATCAACGATCACCATTGAATCCTAGACCCCACGGGATGGTTTCGTCCAACCCTTATCTGACCTGCAACTCCTATAGATCCTACGGTCCTCGCAACTTCATGAGTTCTCTATGGAGAATTCCGACCGCTCATTTCCTCCTTGACAGCTCCTGTGAAATGAACCAGTGTTCTCCCACTGGGACTTAACTTCTGTGAGACATTTTCAATATCCTTCTCCCTTTGAGTACTTTCAAAGGTTTTGACCCTCCTGAGCTTTCACTTGCAACTCAAGTCTCGAAAGGACTCTTGCATGCACTCCTTGCGACAGACTTTCAAATACTTCTAGGTATTTGATTCTTCGGCTCTGTGAACCTTTTGCAACAACAGTCTTCCTTTCTTCCACCTTAGTTAATAACTTCTAAGGTCTCAACTAGCCTACGCACACCTTGCACGACTTTTGTGCTCCCTCTGCACTTTGCTGGAATGAGAACAATGATATCCCTCCTAATCTTTTAGAGATAAACTCTGAACCTTTGTCAACACACTCCTTGCGGATGTTTCACTACACTCCTTGCATAAAATTCTCTCTCAGGAAGAGAAACAACTAAAACTCATTCTCTTTCTTCTCTCAGACTTCGAACATTTAATATAAAATCATACATTCAAAACAATATTAAATCAAATGTATAACAAAGAGAATAAAACAACTATCAGCATACCATTCAACATGTATACGCAGGAAACATCATAACACCATGAGTCTGATTCAAAGCTTCATATATTAATTCAAATCTTTTGTGCATGGGTTCTTCTCTACAATTTTCTGCTACAACTTCCTTCTTCTTCTGCTCTATGCTAATGTTACCACAAACTAATGATACAAAGGTGAGGGTGTCTATATCCATTTTCCCTCCTACTTCCTAAATTGTCTAATCTATGATTCAAATCTACCTACTTTCATTAACTACGCATAAATGCCTCTACATTCTACAGATGAGAGGGAATTGATCATGATCCGTTTACAATATGCAAGTATGCCTCCCTTTAACCATTACGTTAATGCTTCAAAAACATTTCAAAAAAGTGCGCTGGTGGTCTTCCAACTGTCTTCCGCCTCTTACGCCATTTGCTTGGCTAGCTGTTTATGATGCTCCTGCATCAGTTATGAAGAATTTATGACATTTTTAGCCGAAACACCTATTTTAGACTAGTTTCATGACTAGCCAGAAGCCCTATTTTCCAAGGAGTGTAACTCCAAAAATACAACGAACCACAAGCTAAAATTTGTACCACAGCTACTTGGATATGTTTTCTCAATGGCCTCCCAATTTCACGGTCTGAATCATTCTAGAAAAATATTTATTGCAAAAATGGTGAGATGACCTGTAAATAACATACCTTAGAAAACATCATCAAAAGAATTTATCCTCCCTTGAATTTCGGCCTTCTTTACTTCACCTTCCCTTTGAAATTTGGCTTAGATATCCTTTGGTTACATCAGTCACTTGTAGATATTCAATATGCTCAAGTGTAATTAAAATGAGAGATCCTTTCCTCTTATTTATACTCTTCAAGTAGCTTCCTTAGAAGCATCTTCTAGGTCACTTTGTCCACATAGTCACCTATGTCCAACTTTGCCCAATTTTCCACTTGTCCATATACCCAATAGCCACTTGACGACTTAACCTGTTTTCCTCATTTTAGGGTTAACCTTCTTATAACCACTTTTTGTAATTAGAAAGTTCTCAATTTCCTTTATTATTTAAATAAGCCTCTTTGACTTTGTCACTTCACTTTATTATTTAAATAATCCTCTTTGACTTTGTCACTTCAATTTATTATTTAAATAATTTATTCTTTGCAAGAACTTTGACTTTTTTGACCTTTTGGGTCTTCAAGCCAATCATATGAGGGTCCTTCAACTTCGTAAGGCCATAACTCTCAAACTGTGAGGAGTTATGTGACGTTCCACATACCACTGGAAATGGCATGACATGTAATATCCATATAGAATAGTCTTACCTGCAAATATATCAAAAATCATACCATTATACACCAAATAAACTTGGGTCCATTACCCAAACCTTTGTGCTAGCCGAATTCGCTACCATACTTTCTTCAAGGGTTGACATCAATGACAACCAACCCAATTAATCAACAAAATCCTTATTGCACAAAATTACTAATGGCACCCCAATCCCATTTATATGAAAGAAGATCCCTTTTAGAGAATCCATGTTGTAGTTCAAGTCCTTGGTGATGGAAGATTATCCCAATAATATTCATTGAGGGTCTAATTCGAGGAAGTTTTATCCCCCAACCATGGTTAAGGCCTTGAGATGCATCCTTGGTGAAAAACATACCATAATGGTACCCATATATCACTTGAAGGATAATGATGATCTATATATGACATGCTATGTGGTTTATGGCATTATTTATGGCCCTTAATCCTTAATGGATTCATCAAGTACCCACATGCATTATTTTCCTCCCTTAACAATGACCAATGCCTTAAGACACCCATTGCTTAGTGCACAAGATTTCATAATGGTACCCATATTCCACTTGGAGGCCAAAGATAACCCGTAAAGGGATTGTGTAGTGGTTCAAGGTCATGTTCTTGGTCAATGAGCCTTAGAGGTCCCTTTATGGTGTAAGTCCCTCACTCTTCTCCCTTGCGTTATCAACCTATTTTTTCTCACCTACGTTTTCATGAGTATTTCCAACCTTATGCATCACTATTGGTAACTTTATCCCTCATTCCCATTGTTTCCATCATCACGTGATCTCATTCTTTCCACCATGAATTGAGTCAAACCCTAAAGTTTGACCAAAAAGTGAAAGTATACTATATCGTCAGTTTTCTACACATGGATCACACTTTATTTTTTCAATAGTGCGCTTTCGCCCAAAAATATTAAATATTATTTGTTTGACTCATTTATTATTTGTGCCTTCAAAAAATGGTGTAGTGGCTAAAAATTGGACCTCACCAATTCATTATTTCCAAAAATAACATTTGATCTATTCTTCAATTGTTATTCTTACCCAATTACTCTATTAATGAAATGGGATTGTTCACATTTAAAATAATCCTAAGAGGTCCACAATTATTTCCTATAAATAAATCCATTGAGGTCACCCATTTCAACTCTCATCCATTGCAAGGTTATGTTGTTGAATTTCCTTCAAAGAGATAAACACTACAAGGAGAACATATTTTTGCAAAGGTTTTTGTGGAGGTCTTTAGTGTTAAAATTTTGGCAAAATTTTCTAAAAAACCTCCGCTACAACCTCCTCTATTGACTGACGAGGTTTTAGTGGATGTTCCATGATATATCTAAAACAAATTAGGCGGGAAAAGGTTGTAGCATAGGTTTTTTTTTTTCCGGTGTTGTTCTTGTCAAAACACATCGCTGCGGTATTGATGAACACACATCGATGTGTTTATATAATAAAAATGCACTGGTACGTTAATATAATAAAAACACCCCATTGCATTAATATAATACAAATGCCCCAGTGCACCAATACAATAAAAAACTCCCCGGTGCATTTATAACTATTGCAAATTGGTTCCTCCTTTTTCGTCGTATGTAGAACATTGATGCTCTTATAATTTCTAAGCATCGGTTTTGCCTTGTTTTTGCATGAAGCACTGCACATTTTAGGTTTTGTATGCCTCAATGTGTTTAAGTTATAATGAGCATCGATGTGATCAATTTATCCTGAGAACCGATGTGTTTAATACAACGTGCACCTTGGTGCTTGTGTAATTAGTACATACCAGTGTTTGTTTTACAATGTGCACTGAAGAGTAGTGAAATTTTGAATATTCGAGATGAGATGTCGACACCATCATTTTTACTAAGAACTGGTGCATATATTATAGTAAAGGAACTGATGTGAAAATAATAGTTATAACCTCAGTTCATATAATAAAATTAACATGCCAGTATGAAAATTATTTTTAGTGCTCGGTGTATATTTTAAACATGGGAGCCATACAATTTTGAAACGATAAATATTATTGTATGTTATATCATTTATGGAAGGATGTGTTTTCTTAATTGTTCATATCGATGCATTATTATAATTAATGTGCACTGGTGCACATGACTCCTCAAAATGCACCGCTTTTTATATTATGACACACAATGTCTAGTGAGTTCAAAAGAATATAGTGCATTGATATGTGTATATTTTAGTTCATTGGTTTTACATATTTTCAATTAATCATTTGAAAATCAATTTTTTTTATTATATGTTTCTTATTGCATTTCAATATAATGGTTGCATTAATGCATTATCCAACCAATTACTATTGAATACTACGAGGAGGGGGTGAAACAATACTCTTAATTATCTTTTCGTTTTGACAAAATTAAACCAGTAATCACTTTAATGGAAATAAAAGCATCATTCAAAACACATTTGAACACAGAAATCCAAAGATTTAATGTGGAAACCCATAGGGGAGAAAACCACAAAGAAATTTATTTTAATGTGATCAAGGCTCCAACCAATGATTACAATATTTGCAAGCACCCACTTCTGGAGACACCAATCCCATTTTCAAAGTTTTGCAAGCACCCACTTGCAGGAGACACCAATCCCCTTCTCAAAGTTTTTCAAGCACCCACTTTCCAAGCACCAACCTATTACATAGATGAGGAACTCAATCCTCAACCTTGCACCACCCTACCACCCTAAAATAAATAATATAATCACAGTTTAGTAAAAAACAAAACCTCATGTTCCTGATCTCTTCTCTTTATAGGCTAATGTTGTAGATATATTCTTCCTGTAGCTGCTAATCCTTCAGATCCTTTCATCTTCATGTTCCTGTAGGTGTTGAACCTTCAAATTCATTCTTGTTCCTGTTCCTGTTCTTGTAGCACGATTCCTACAACAACGTTCTTGTTCCTGCAACATCGTCCATGTTCTTGCAACATGATTCATGTTCATGCAACATCGTCCATGTTCCTGCAGCATGATTCCTGCAACTCCATTCCTATTCATGCAACATGATTCCTACAACATCATTCTTGTTCCTGCAACACAATTCCTGTAGTGTCGTTGCTATTCCTACAACATGGTAAATGAAACTTTGTTCTTGTTAACGCAACATGATTGTTGCAATGTCATTCCTATTCTTGAAACATGATTCTTGTAGCGTTGTTCATGTTCCTGTTCGTGCAGTCCCTCACTAACCAGTCTTCCTTCTATGCTTATAATAAATCACTCTTCTTCATACTCCATACCACTGCACAACTCTTCAATTTGATAACACACTTATGCTAGCTCATGTAGTGGTTTTGTTTCTCATGGAAAAATCAATACCATGGTATAAGACCACAATATGTTTCTTGACCATGTCAATATAACATTTTAGATTTCCTTCCATAAAAAATACTTGTTTTTTGAACACCACTAAGAATAACTAATCCATTGAATGTGTAAACCCATCTTGACAAAGTCAACTTGGTCACTTCCTTTCCTTAGCCAACTGTTACTAATACATAATTACTAGAATCTGAGTTTCTGTAGTTGAGTCATCGAGTTCCTGTAGTGGACTCACCGATTTCCTACAACAGAGTTTCGAGTTCCTGCAGTGGAGTCACCAAGTTCCTACAACTGAATTTATTTGAATTCTTTGAATGCAAAATTGCCTCTTGGAATGAGATCCTCACATGTTGAGCTCTCTTTCAAAACCATACCTCAATAACCATTGACCTCAATAACACCTTATCATATTTCCACCTCAACAATCACTTTGATATCAATGACATCACTCACTATCGTACTTGCAACGACTTTGACATCAATTAGGACACTCCACTTTGACATCAATGACAAAATTTTCTCAACAATACCCCCTTTCGTCATTGATGGCAACCTAGTAAAACACAAAACTTTTACCGAACTGCTCACTTGTCAAAAATACTTTTGTACTCTACTGCTAAGTTTCTCCCCTTGTCACTGTATTGTTGAACCCTCATGGTTTTACTGTTACTCTCCCCCTTTCACACCAATGAAAAAAATGGCACTCTTCCTGACTGAGTACACCTTTTCAGAATAGGACATGCTGCCCCTTTTACTATGTTACCTTTTCTGATTTTCTGAAATTGTCCCCCCTATCGTTATGCTTCATCTTCTTCTACAAAGTCCTTTTTTCTATACTGCTCCCCCTTAGGCTATGATTTAGCAGTGCACCTAGGAAAGGGTGAAATGCAAATATATAATGTTTCTTTTACTGAAGGAAAGTGTTGGACACACTGACAACACTTAGAGGGGGGGTGAATGAGTGTAGGGATCTTTTTCAACTTTTCCCTTTCAAAAAACTCCTTAGTTATCAATCACCATTTACTCATTACTTATTTTTGTCATTTCTAACCAGTTAATTGTGAACATGCATCAACAACATATATCAATATCATATATCATCAATAAGTCATCATCATAAGGAACACAAAGAACACAAGATGTATGTACAATTTTCTTTCTATTACGGAATACAATCCTTGGGTTATCAACAACAACTGAATAAAATACAACTCTAAAAGAGCACCCACTCTATAATGCAAGACTCAGCTTACACAACTCAACACCAACTAAGAAGAGGAATCAATCCTCAACAGATACCAATATTTCAACACGTACGCGACCTGTCAGTAGTGTAGCATGTGTATGTATGTGTCCTACCAATGTTAGGATATTTAGACACTTAGGAGTTAGTTAAGATCTACTTGGTATAATGTGTCGTTAGGTAAAAGTGTGTTTCTTAGTGTGCTTCTTTAGTATGCATTAGTATGCATTTGTAGTTAGGAAATCCGACGGTCACGATATGTTCATGACATAGAATGATCTAACGATTCATACTCTCCTCGATCTTAAAGACCATTGGTCTGTGGCTTAGCACCCGATTGGTCCATGATATCTATTTAAAGAGCATGTAGGGTCATTTTCTGATGATCGATTGTGAGAAACTCTCTTGTAAAATTTCTATGTAATCTTTTTCTTTTGCATCAATAAACTGCTCCAAGTGGTCGTGTTGGCTGGGGCCGTGGATGTTTCCCCGTAGGGGTTTTACCACATGAAAACATAGGTGTGTTGATCTTTGATCTGGTTATGTGAGTGGTTACTAAAGGTGTTCGTTCTCTGTTGGAATACCTATGTTGTCGAACATGGTATCAGAGCATGTTTGAAGATCCGCTCTTGTTATAGATTGAGGTCATGAAGCCAAGTTGCCTCATCTCCATTTTATGTCATTTCCGTACATTTATGGTCTGAGAGAACTATTCCATTGTGTCTGGAGCACTTGTTTAATTCAGGAACACTTTTTTTTCATTCGAAAAGGTTTCCATTTGCCTAAGATATGGCCATTACAGTCAGATCCAGAGGTATAAAGCTTGAATACACATTTTTTTAATTTTTGCAGAGTAGTATTTTGGTTTTATTTATGTTTTGTATTATTTATTTCCGGGTTGCTACTCTTTTATATCTACGTATTCTCTTTTCCCTGCACCCTATGTGATTTCAGAAAATCAGAAACAGATTGGAAAAGGTGCATCTTCCGGGTAAGCTAATCGGGATCTAACCCTTGTTGTCATTGAGAAGCGAAATTGTTTTCTTGTGTGAAAAGAGTTTTTTTTTAGCACACTCTCCAAGGCCGTCTTCCACAACAACAACAACAACAACCCCAATCCTCCTTCTGAACATTACAATATGTTTTTCTAGACCATTTGGTTAAAATTTTCCTTATTAAGTAAGAGGTCTTGAGTTCAAGTCTCTCTTTTGTTACTTTTTTTTGAAAAACTTCATCCTAAAATTGTAAAGTGTATTTCACTTCAAGTATAAAAGTGAATCACTATAAGCAGCTTTAATATTTTATTTTAGAGTTATTTATTTTTCATGAAGTAACTTCATTGTAAAAGTGACCCCCACTTCTCTTTATAAAAGTGGGTCACTTCATGATAAAGCAACTTAAACCACCACATGGTCCTTTGGTTACCGTTTATGCCTTTTTTTAAAAGGGCATAACTCTCACATCCAAAGTCCATTTTAAGTGCCGTTTTTTTTAAAACCACATAACTTTTCGAGATCTTTCCATTCAGATCATCAGTTTCAGTTTTTAAATCCATATTATATGCATATTTAATATGGATTCTACAAGTAATATCTTACTTAGCAGCACCAACTACTTCCAATGGAAATCCCATATGGAGGATTTATTAAGAAGTAAAGGCTTGTACCTGATTACCTTGGGAAAGGAAACAACACCCACTGATGTTGATAAGAAATCCAAATGGGATAATAGGAATGACGAATCACGTGGATTACTCGGAATGTCCATCTCTCCTGATTTAAGGTTCCACCTTCAAACAATTGATAAACCCAAAGAAGCTTGGGAAAAGATTGAATCTGTGTTTGGTAAACAAAATATTATTCGAGCACAACAGTTAGAAAATCAAGTAATAAATTTAAGTCCAAGTGATTTTTCTTGTAGTGAAGACTATCTATCTAAGTTTGAAACACCCATAACTTTATGTGAAGAATGTAAGATAAAGATAGATGAAGATTGTTGTACCTATCTTATTATTTCTAACCTAGGTAGTCCATATTATGTGTTTGTATCTGTCTTTTATGACATGCAAGAGGCTCTAGGGACAACTTATCAAAAACCCACTCTTGATAACTTTTGTGATGCTTTGATTAGAGAGCAAGATAAGCTAGTACAACTTGGAGTGATTAGCACTGCAGGTACCTCCAAGAAAGCCTTAGTTGTCCATCAGAAAGATAAACCTAAGAATCCCAAGAAGCAACATCCTCGTCACAACAACAAGAAATATAAGGGTCCCAAACCCACTCAGATAGATTCCTCTCCTAATGGTGATAAAGGAGAAAAATATAAAATTAAGAAGACTGATAGACATTGCAACTTTTGTGATAAAGATAGTCATTATGAGCCCAAATGTTTCAAGAAGATGACAGCTTTGGAAGCAATGATGAAGAAGCACAACATCAGTATTGATTCTACTACTTATTCTTCTTCTCATGGACATGCAATTTTAGCTTATGGTTTCTCCTTCAATACAACTTCTACTTCTAATGAGTGACTTATTGATTCTGGAGCATCTTATCATATGACTAAGGATAGAGGCATATTTTCTACTCTAAATGAATATAACACAAAGAAAAATATTTGTTGGTGATGATAGATCTCTTAGTGTTGAAGGATCTGGAACAATTCAAGTAGAAAATGGTCATTTCAATGATGTATTATGTGTTCCAAGTCTTTCTTGTAACCTTCTATCAATACATAAAATCACTCATTCAGGTGAAGGTAAAACCGTAGAGTTTTCACCTCACCAAGTTGTAATCAAGGATCTAAAATATCCTCAGCATGTTCTTGCAACTGTAATTGCTGATGATATTACTAGGTTGCACAATTTTTACAACTTTGGTCATCATCTTTTTCATCAGTTTTTGTTTCTCATAGAGATGACTTGAGCAAACTTTGGCATGAGTGGTTTGGTCATCTAAAATATTGCTCATTGAAGCAAGTATGTAATCAACAGATGGTGAATGGTCTTCCTCTTGTTTCATGCAGAGATGGTGTTTGTGCCAGTTGTGTTCTTGGAAAACATCATCGGGACAGTTTTGACAAACGTGCCTCTTGGCATGCCTCGGGTCCTTTGCATCTTGTTGACAGTGATTTGTGTGCTCCACTTTATTCTCCTTTTTTTTCTAAGTGCAAGTATTTCTTAACTTTCATTGATGACTTTTCTAGATGTACTTGGGTTTACTTCTTAAAACTTAAGAGAAAAGTTTTTGACAAGTTTTTGGCCTACAAGGCCCTTGTAGAAAAACAATATGGACATCAAATTCAAAGGCTAAGAATAGATAATGGAGGCACATATGTGAACAATAATTTTACAAGTTACTGCACTACACAAGGAATCCAAATGCAACACACCGTTCCATATACACCACAACAAAATGGTGTTGCTGAGAGAAAGAATTGCACATTAAAAGAAATGGCTAATTGTATGATCCAATATAAGGCATTAAGTCTAAAGTATTGGGTGGAAGCCATCAACTATGAAAATTACATAGTAAATTGTGCTCCCACAAAGGATCTTAAAAATATAACACTGGAAGAAGATTGGACTAAAATTAAACCAGATGTAAGTCACTTCCGTGTATTTGGAAGTATAGCATGGGCTCACATTCTTGATGAGAAAAGGAAATCATTGTAGCCTAAAAGTGAGAAGTGTATATTTGTTGGTTATTCTAAAGATGTCAAAGGTTATAGACTTCTTCAAACACATTGTAATGAAATTATTATTATAAGAGATGTTAAATTTGATGAAAATATCTTGTCTTGCGAGCCTAATTCGACGTTTGTGGCCCGCGAGCCTAATTCGACGGTTGTTCCTTCTTCGACCTGTGAGCCATATTCGATGTTTGTGCCTTCTTCTATTCTGGTTTATTCTTCAGATGATGACAGTGAGGATGAAAATCCACATCCGCCTGCTCACCTTCCTCCATATGAGTCCTTTGAACATGAACCAACACCAACTCCACCACTTCCTAGATCGGTCTATTCAACATGAGAAGCAACTGGTGATCTTGTCGGTGATCCTTCAGCTCATCATCGGACATGTTCAGAGTTCCAGCGAGCCTCTTCTCTTTTGGCTCAAGTTTCAGAAACTCATGATCCAGAGACATTTGCAGAAGTTTCAGGTCATCTAAATTGGGATACGAGAATGAATGAAGAGTATGATTCTTTAATGGAAAACGATACTGTACCTCTTCTAAAAGGAAGAAAACTTGTCAGATGTAAATGGGTCTAAAGAACTAAGTATGCATCAGATGGAAGTGTTGAAAGACATAAGGCTCGGTTAGTTTCCAAAGGATTTTCCCAAGTTGAGGGAATTGACTATAGTGAAACCTTTTCCCTTGTAGCCAAAATGAATTCCATCTGACTTGTTCTTTCCCTTCCCACCTCAAATAAATGGGAGGTCCATCAGGTGGATGTTAAATTTTCCTTCTTGCACAGAGATTTGCAAGAATAAATCTACATGGAACAACCTCCTGGCTATGTCCAAAATGACTCTAGCCTTGTTTGTCGCCTTAAGAAATCCCTTTATGGTCTCAAGCAAGCTCCCTGATCTTAGTATACCAAAATGGAAAACTTTCTTATTGTCACTGGATTCTCTAGATGCCATTCTGATCCTAATATCTATACGAAGAAAGTAGGAAGCCATATCAGAATCCTTGTCCTTTATGTTGATGACCTTATCCTTATTGGTAGTGACTCAAAACTTTTAAACCATGTGAAAACCAACCTTAAGAAGAAATTTGAAATGACAGACTTAGGATTTTTGCACTATTTCCTTGGCCTCCAAGTTTTACAAACCAATGCAGAAATTTTTATTTCCCGGTCTAAGTATGCTTGTGACTTTCTTCATCGATTTCACATGGATGATTGTAAACCAACCCCTTCGCCCTTCCAGTCTGGAGTCAATATTACTTCCACCTGTACTTCTCCCGAAGTTGATGCTACCCTGTACCGTCAGTTAGTTGGTATCCTCTTATACTTGACTTATACCCATCTTGATCTTTCCTTTGTTGTTGGTCTTGTTTCCCGGTATATGAAAACACCCCATGAAAGCAATTGAAAAGAAGCTAAAAGGATACTTAGCTATGCCCGTGGTATAGTTCAATTCAGGATACATTACAGTTCAAGGGGGACTCCTTTATTGGTTGGTTTCACTGATTCAGATTGGGTCGGCGACCCTGATGATCAAAATTCTACTGCAGGTTATGTTTTCATCCTTTTTTCAGGACCTGCCACTTGGGCCTGTAAGAAAAAAAAGTCTATTGCACTATCTTCAGCAGAAGCAGAGTACCAAGCAATAGTAAATACAAGCCAGGAAGCCTTGTGGCTTCGACATATCCTTTTAGAGTTTGGATTCCAGCAGCAACATCCGACCAGCCTTTGGTGTGATAATCAGGGTTCCATCAAGCTCGCCAAAGACCCAATTCAAAATCAACGTAGAAAACACATCGAGATACACATGCACTTCATCAGAAATCTCATTCATGATCAAATTATTGAAGTTCTCTTTTTCCCTACAGAAGATCAAGTTGCAGAAATTTTCACAAAGTCTCTTACAAAAGCAAAGTTTTCCAAACTTCGATCTATGTTAGGAGTTCAAGAAGTTTTCATTAAGGGGAGATAGGCTCTAATGCCTCATTCCTTCTCCTATTGTGGAATCATTGTAAATCCTTCAATCCTATCCCTAATTGTTCTTCAGGGGGGATGTTAGGATATTTAGACACTTAAGAGTTAGTTAAGATCTACTTGGTCTAATGTGTGGTTAGGTAAAAGTGTGTTTCTTAGTGTGTTTCTTTAGTATGCATTAGTATTCATTTGTAGTTAGGAAATTTGACGGTCACGATATGTTCCCTACATAGAGTGATCCGACAGTTCATAGTCTCCTTGATTTTAATGACCATCGATTCCTGGCTTAACACCTGATTGGTTCATGATCTATATTTAAAGAGCATGGAGTGTTAAGCCCTAATATTGGCTCATTACCCATTAATTGCGGAATATTATATTAGTAATGTTATTTTATTCATGTCGGATTTAGGCCATTAGTTGTAATTATACCTCTTAGTATCCTATATATACCAAGGAGACATTTTCATTTTGAATCATCTTGTACTTGAACATTTAAGTGGGGTAAAAGTAGGTTGGCCCCTCGAAGAGGCTTATTATATGAAATTATCTTATTTTCAAGGCATTGAGTACTTTTTCTGAGGTTTTTATATGCTATATTGATATTTGGTTCTTAACATATGGTATCAGAGCTCAAGGTCTTGGGGTTTCGCTGTTACATCTGAGACACCTTGGAATTTTCGCTATAAATTTTTTTCTGCAATGTTTCAAAAGGAACGACTTGGATGATATTTATTTGACAGATCAATGTACATTGGGTTCAAATTTCAGTTCTTGAGGCCTTATACTTTCAGAGATACATCCTGGACAAGATAGGGTTCTAGAATCATCCTGAACTGAGTCATTGCGGAATTTTCGCTATAATTTTTTTTATATAACGTTTCAGACCCTAAAATCTAGAGTCTATTCACAGAAATTACTAAGGTATCCATGGTAAAAATTTTAGATTCTGGGTCATCTTAAATTTGTAGATACACCCTGTGTAAGATAGGGTATCTGACTAGTCCTATAGACTAGTCTCAAGAAGGTGTTCCAGGTAAAACAATCATAACTTCTTCCTAGAGTATCCAAATTGAGTGGGACTAGTTTCATTGGATCATGGACAGTATGTAGTATTTTGAGTATGAGTTTCAGAATTTTATATCAATCATTTTGTGCGAGGCACACTATACAAGTGAGATCTCCTGGAAAGGCCAAAAATTGGCAAGTTGTGGGGAAGTTACCGTAAATTCCACTTGACACATCCAATTTTGATCAGTCCTATGGCATTGCAGAGAAGAAATATCAGAGAACTACATAAAAGAAAGTTTCATACCCAGAAGGTCTAAAACTTGGGAGATACAATAGAAGAAATATTGTCTAGCAGAACCACCTCAAAATCAAGGTTCAAAAGTGATACTTGGCCAACATGCCACCCAAAATGGGAAATTCTACACCAAATAAGCCTCCAGACAATCCTACTTGGCCTCTTGATGAAGGTGAATAAATGTGTAGTGACATAAATTATTTAAAAATGAAGATAGTAACAAAAGATGAACTACAAGAGATGGAAGCTAAGTTGGAGGCAAAGATGGATGGTTTAAAAGAGGAGATCAGGCAAGTATTGAAAAATTTCGTAACAGAGAAGACACCTGAAAGTGAAAATGAATCCCATGAAATTCATGATGAGGACACAAGGAAGGTGAATCAAGAATGGATAAACTCCAACTTTGGGTTGAATACCAACCACGTTCCTAAGATCAATATGAGGAAGTTTGATGGCAAGGACCCAATCACATGGATACTTCAGATGGAGCAATAATTTGATCTACATAATGTGCCACATACACAAAAGGTATGAATTTCTTCTTTATATTTAGAACCGAATCAATTTGTATGGTATCGATGGCTTTGTTCTCGCAAATCACTCGTCACTTGGACAAATTTCATGGAATAAATGATAGCACACTATGAAAATACAAGGAGCAATACCTTCTTTAGACATTTGATAAATCTCAAGCAAAAGGGTTCAGTTACCGAGCACATTGAGAACTTCCAAAGATTGAATATAAAGGTAACCGATATTCCAGATGAGCACTTGATTGATGTATTCATAGGAAATTTAAAGCATAACATTCAACATGAGGTTCACCTTTGGGAACCCAAATCATTGGAGAATGCATTTAAGGTGGCAAGAAATGTTGAAAGTAAAAATATGGCTATGGCTACTAGAAGGACCAATCCTAACATCTATAGAGAGAACAATGCTCCTTCTTCTAAAACATTTCAACCTATAAGGTTGACACCTCAACAATTGGAGGAAAGAAAAGCAAAAGGTTTATGATTTAATTGTGATAGAAAGTACAGTAAGGGACATAAGTGTGGTGAGAAGAAATTATTCTACATAGATTGTGAAGAGGAAGAAGAACAAGAACTAGAACCATCTCAAGATGAAAACGTAGAAGCAATTTCATCTGAAGAGTTGACTCCCATGATATCATGTAATGCATTGGCTAGAATTAGCACTCCTCAAACCCTCAAGATTGAAGGATACATCAAAAAGAAAAAGGTAATAGTCC
>ML795176.1:84822-135845 GCA_009831015.1 Picea engelmannii
AAAATGAAAATGTTTCCTTGGTATATATAGGAGACTAGGAGGTATAATTACAACTAATGGCCTAAAGACGACATAAATAAAATAACATTACTAATATAATATGCCCCAATTAAGGGGTAATGAGCCAATATTAGGGCTTAACAGAACTTGATCACTAGCTTAGATCCAAATATTCATGACTTCTTCATTGTACACGCACTGTGCTCCTTCAACCCACATATGTACATGCTCTGTCTCACTATAGCCCGCATATGTACACTCTCTAGCCCACTCCTTCTTGCGTACTCCTTCATAAATTAGGGCTTCTGAACTTACAAAACTTTCATCGTCAAGATATCAGACTTACGAAAACTTTGATGCATCCATGATGTCCTCCAGACTCTCTCTCTCTCAGAATAGATCTTCAATACATACTCAAGATATATTTTTCACAAGAGACCCTTGCCTCTTATTTATATTCTCTAAGTAGCTTCCTTAGAAGTATATTCTAGGTCAGTTGGCCCACATAGACACTTTTTCCACATAGTCACTTATGTTCAACTTTTCCCAATGTGCCACTTGTCCATGTATCCAATAGCCACTTAACCACTTAAACCTCTTTCCTCATTTTAGGGTTAACCTTCTCATAACTACTTTCCATAATTAGAAAGTTCTCCATTTATTTGATTATTTAAATAATCCTCCTTGACTTTGTCACTTTACTTTATTATTTAAATAATTACTTCACTTTATTTAAATACTATCTTCTTTGTAGGCATTTTGACTTCTGTGACCTTTTGGGGCTTCAAGCCTACATATGAGGGTCCTCCAACTTCGTAACGTCATAACTCTCAAACCGTGAGGATTTATGTGACGTTCCACATACCACTGAAAATGGCATGAAAAACACTATCCATCTAGGATAGTTTCACTTACAAATTCACTAATATTCATCTCATTATTCCACAATTAAGCATGAGTTCTCTAACCATATTTCAAGGATAACTCAACCGCAAATCGTCTTCCCGCGAGGGCTTTCACCATAAGGGGACCACTTTGGAGTTCATCCATTTGTACTCCTTATCAACCATGATAAGACAATAATGAATCATATTTATATCAATCTAAAAATGCATCATATTTCAATGACAACTCATTGAGCCATCTTCATCTATGCATGATCATAATCAATTCATTCACATAAAGGATAATACATACTTCATACTATGACATGACATTGTTCGTTTGACATCAAACCTTTTACCTTTGACATCAATCAATCATCCTTTGGCATCAATCAATTCCTTGACATCAATCAGTCAATCAATCATCCTTTGGCATCAATGACAACATGATTCAACAATCTCCCCCTTTGGCATTGATGGCAATACCAACATTGATGTCAGCACTAATCATTGATGGAAACATGTAGACAAGGAATTTCTCTACATCAATAGTCATCTTAATCACATCAATGTGACTATCTCTTCCACTTTGACATCAATGGAAAAGGGTATTTATCTCCTTGGGGATGCTCCCCCTACCTGAACTCTCCTTGGGGCTGCTCCCCCTGTCTGAATTCCTTTGATCTTCCTCTAAATAATCTCTCCCCTTTGAATAAGGGATATCACTCTAATGTAATGCTGAAGATATATCGCTCATGCTCCCCTTGTGACCAATGCTCCCTCTGGAACTATGTCTCTGTTCTCATTCTCCAAGTATAGGACTATTTTACCAAGTATGCATCTGATAAATGTCTCCTCCTAGAATCATGGGAAGAGAAATGACTCCCCCTATGGGTATGTCTCCCCCTATCTTCTCTACAATATGAAACATATTCTACCACTGCAATATGCTTCTACTGCAAATGGTGTTTCTCAACCAAATCATAGATCAACCACTCTTTATATGACGATCCTTGGACCTGTGTATGCAGAAGACTCGTGCCATACCATCCATCATGAAGAAAAAAATATGTCAACAATGAAATAAAGAATCATGAACAAACATCAACCAAGTACATCATGTACCAAATTGTGTGCCTACCATGCAGAATATCTGTGTACATCAACCATGTACATCAATACCATAGATTATTCCATAAGATATCATCAATGGAGTGTATCAACCATATGATTCTACCAACATGCCAACTATGTGCCACAAACAAGTCTTATATCACTCACGATATGCCTCCACCATGAACCAAGTGCCACAATCATGTATCTCAATCAATCAAGTGTCTCAACTATATCATCCCATATGTCATGTATCAAAGTATATGCTAAACAAGTGATATCAATGGTGTAATTTTTAGCCAAGTACTTTCATCCACATGCATATACCATCTATGACTACATCAACATTGCACTAATCATGTATCACCACTTGTACCAAGCAAGTACATCAACCATGCACCAATACCACAACAAGATGAACCACAATCAAGATGTGTCCTCATACATGTATGTCAAAACATGTGCCAATCAAACTGCTAGTAGGTGCCTCTACCAATGTACTAGAAGTGTATCAATCATGCATCATCTATAGATCCAACTATGACTCCTCAATGATGTATAAAATGACCAACTATACACCTCATCAACTCACCAACTACATGTCCCAATATGTATCTCATCCATATGCTAAATGCATGCACCAAGAGATCCAACAAATATGCTTCCAAAAATACATCACAAGATATATAAATGAAACTCAGATATGTACCAACCATGTACCCTAACAGATCATCCTCAAACTTCATTCACTACAGAAAATACTAATCATCCAGTATGTACTAGAAGTGTGCCTCAATATATCAATGACATCTCTAGCTAGGATCATCATGATATATCTCATAACCAAGGTGCCATAACTTCACTTTCACAACTAACATTTTTCTTCAACAGAAAAATGCCTCAATCCATACTTAAAGGTTATTACTATGCATCCAAGATAGTCTTTCAACACTCAACCATATGTCATCATCATACATACATCAATTATGGCTGTCAACAAGTAATCATGAAAACCTCCAGCAAACAATTTCAGACCCTACAACAAAGAGTTATATCATCATACCATGTTGCAACCCATGTGCATAGACCTTTTACCAAAGGTTTTTACTACATATATGTGGTTTGTTGCACAAACAACTCACATATGTACATGACCTATTCATAGGTAAGCTTCCATATGTACGTGATTGTTACCAATGTAACCCACATATTCTTCTCATGATGATACACTTAAGCTTCCCTTAAGGCTCCCATTCTTCTCTGGTTGTTCAGTCTTCTTCACCCACTTCTAAAGATGTCCCTGCTTCTCAGAACTTGAGCTCTGTTCTTCCATCTTTTCAAAAATGTCTTCCTTCCTAACTTCATGTCTTCTTCTATTCATGTTATATGAAGTCTTCATCATGGACTTTCTTCTTGTGTTCCAACAATCCTAGGACTTGTGACCAAATCCACTACAACTGTAGCATCTCATGATGTGCCAATGAACATCAATGTGTCCTACTTGATTACATCTCCAACACCTTAGGGTGTTATGAAATATTTCATTATCTCTCCTTGCATAAAATCTGCATTCCAAAGATTTGTGACCATATTAATTACATGAGTAACATTGACCATGAAAAACATTTTCATACCTTTGCTTTGGTGTCCATCTTGAAAATATCTCTCTTCTTTGAGGTGTAAATATGGCTTCTTGATTTCTTCCTTGCTTTGTTCTTTTGAAACTTTCCTTGACTTGTGTAGATGGTTGATTTGAAATATTATTTCCATCCTTTGAGAGTGAGGGACTTACCTCATGCTTCTTTGAGGTGCTAGCTTCAACATGTGTAGCTTCCTTCTTGTATCCAAGACCTGATTTATCATTTGGTGATCTTTGACTATCCAAGATCTCATTCAAGATTGTTGAGCTATTCAAGAATTTGTTTGACTTCTCTACTTTCTTTCTAATATCAACAACTTCAGCTTCCAAATTATGGCATGACTCTTCCTCTTCATTTATTTGATTCCTCAATAGTTCCTCTACCCTTTTGGTTTCTTCAATTTGGGTCTTGATATGGAGAATAATTTCAAGACTTTTTCTACTCTCATCATCTACCATCTTATTTCCTTCTATTTCATTCTTTAGTCTTTTGATCTCTTCTTCATTTTCTTCTAATTGAGTCTTTTTACTTTCTTCTTGTTCTTTGAACATTTCCTTCAATTTCAAGATATGACTTTGACTGCTTTTAAGAAAATTTTTGGTGTTGTAAAAAAGATAGCTATAGTCTATATAGTAATGGTCACATTTGTATTCATATAGACCCCACTCAACTTTATTTTGAAGTTCTGATAGTTCTTCTTCTACTTCTTCCATGGGATAACTATCATTTGATTCTATACAAACTATTCCTAGACTTTCTTCTTCACTTGTAGAGAAATATCCAACATCATCACATTTTGAAATATTGCAATAGGGAGTTTTTGGAGATTCTTTACCTTCATCGATCTTGATGGAATTGTCTTCAAGGTCTTCCTTCTTGCCAACATCATCACATTTAGAATAATTGAAAATAGAGGAGTTTGGAGATTCTTTACCTTCATTGTTCTTGATGGAGTTGTCTTTAGTGTCTTTCTTCTTTCTTTTGTATGTATCCTCTAGCTTTATCCATAGATTCTTGGCGGAAGTACATTGCCCCATTCTCTCTTGGATAGAACTTGAGATTGCACTAAGAATGGTATTGAGAGCCAATGCATCATTCTTCTTTCCTTCTCTTTGAGCTGCAAACTTTGACTTGTTCTTCAAAGGAACTGATCCACCAATGGCTTCTTTCCAAATACCCGCTCCCATTTCCTTCAGATTCACTCTCATCTCTATTCTCCATGTAGAATAATTTTCCTCATCAAGGATTGGAACTTCATTATCCATTTGTGTGTCCAGGGATCTCCTCCAAGCTTGTTAAGGCTTATAGTGAAGGCCTGCTCTAAAACCAATTGTTGGACACACCGACCACACTTAGAGGGGGGGGGGGGTGAAGGAGTGTGGGGCTCTTTTTCAAATTTTCCCTTTCACAAAACTCCTTAGTTATCAATCACCATTTACTCATTACTTATTGTTGTCATTTATAACCAGTTAAATGTGAACATGCATCAACAACGTATATCATCAATAAGTTATCATCACAAGAAACACAAAGAACACAAGATGTATGTACAATTTTATTTCTATTACGGACTACAATCGTTGGGTTATCAACAACAACTGAATATAGTACAACTCTATAAGAGCACCAACTCTATAATGAAAGACTTGTCTTACACAACCCAACACCAATTGAGAAGAGGAATCAATCCTCAATAGATACCAATCTATCAATAGGTACATGACCTGTCAGTAGTGCAACATGCGTATCTATGCACCCTACCAGTAGTGCAACCCGCGTATGTATGCGCTCTGGCTCACTGCAACCTGTGTATGCTTTTATAAACTAGGGTTTCTAAAACTTCATCTTTCTGGCCCTTCGGAATATTTCTCCTTTGTCACATCCACTTCTGATCATGTCACTGTACTCAGCCTTTCACTGCCCAATCTGTAACATAACCAATCACAAACATATCTATGCCATCCAACAACCTATGCATGTTCCTCATGCATAGTCATTTACATATTATGAACACATCTGAACTGAACCACTCAACCAACCAACTATTATATTTACACATCACTACAACCATACAAATACTTCCTCAAGCATTCACCATACCATAAGAAAAAGTATTCATCAAGAAAATCAAGGAACCATACCAGAACTTATCATGATAGATCTGAGCCCATAGAATGCAGATCTGGAACTTGCTTCATTCTTCAAGATCCTGGTCATCATCTCACATCAAAATCTTCATGAATTCTTCATTGTACATGCTCTGTGCTCCTTCAACCCATGTATGTACGTGCTCTGTCTCACTGCAACCCGTGTATGTACGCTCTTTGGCCCACTGTTGCTTGCAAACTCCTTAAAAAATTAGGGCTTCTGAACTTCTGAAACTTTCACCGTCAAGATCTCAGAGTTACAAAAACTTTGATTCGTCCATGAGATCCTCCAAACTCTCTCTCTCTCGGAATAGATCTTCAATACATACTCAAGAGTTATTTTTCACAAGAGACCCTTGCCTCTTATTTATATTCTCTAAGTAACTTCCTTAGAAGCATATTCTAGGTCACTTGGACCACATGGCCACTTTTTCCACAGAGTCACCTACGTTCAACTTTTCCCAATGTGCCACTTGTCCATGTATCCAAAAGCCACTTGACCACTTAACCCTCTTTCTACATTTTAGGGTTAACCTTCTCATAACTACTTTCCATAATTAGAAAGTTCTCCATTTATTTGATTATTTAAATAATCCTCCTTGACTTTGTCACTTTACTTTATTATTTAAATAATAACTTCACTTTATTTAATTGATACCTTCTTTGTAGGCATTTTTACTTCTTTGACCTTTTGGGGCTTCAAACCATCAGATGAAGGTCCTCCAACTTTGTAAGGTCATAACTCTCAAACCATGAGGAGTTATGTGACATTCCACATACCACCAGAAATGGCATGACAAGCACTATCCATCTAGGATAGTTTCACTGACAAATTCACTAATATTTATCTTATTATTCCATAATTAAGCATGGGTTCTCTAACCATATTTCAAGGATAACTCAACCACAAAGCATCTTCATGTGAGGGATTTCACCATAAGGGGACCACTTTGGAGTTTGTCCATTTGTACTCCTTATCAAACATGATAAGACAGTAATTAATCATCTTTATATCAATCCAACAATGCATCATATTTCAATGACAACTCATTGATCCGTCTTCATCTATGCATCATCATAATCAATTCATTCACATAAAAGATAATACATACTTCATACTATGACAAGACATTGTTCATTTGACATCAATCAACATCAACCATTTGACATCAATCAATCATCCTTTGGCATCAATGACAAGATGATTCAACAAAAAGAAGAAGAGATCATGCCCAACCTCTACCTGAGATACTCAAAAGATTATCTAGGTAATTGCTTAGTAAATATGTCTACAATTTTCTCTTTTGAGGGAACATACTCTAATATGACAACTTGATATTGAACATGTTCTCTTAGAAAATGATATTTAATGGGAATGTGTTTGGTCTTAGAGTTTTGAACGATATTTTTAGAGATGTTGATTGCACTTGTGTTGTCACACATGATAGAAACAGTTTAATCACAAGTTACTTGAATTTCATTGAGATTATCTTTGATCGATAACAACTGACTACAACACGATATTGTTGCTATGTCCTATGCTTCAGCTATGGATATAGAAATGGAGGTTTGTTTCTTTTTGAGCCAAGAAACTAAATAGTTTCCAAGGGAAAATGCAGATTCACTGGTACTTTTTCTATCATCAAAACTACCTTCCCAATATCCATTTGTATAGGATCTGAGAGTAATATCTATATCCTTTGGATACCACAATCCAAAATCAATGGTGCCTTGCAAATACCTGAAAATCCTCTTTACTGCATGCACACGAGTTTATTTGTGGTTTGATTGAAATCCACTTACTAAACTAACTGCTTGCATGATATCATTCCTTAAATATGTTAGATAGATTAAACTTCCTATCATAGACCTATACACAAATTGATCCACCTATGGAGAATCATCCTCCTTGTTGAGATCGAAACCTGTAATCGCAGGAGTACTCATTAGTGCACAATCTTGCATGACAAACATTTTCAAAATTTCTTTGAGATATTTACTTTGATAAATAAAAATTCTTTTTTCTAACCGATGAATCTGTAAACCAATAAAGAACGATAGATATCCTAGTAGTGGCATATCAAACTCTTGTTGCATAGAAGTTGCAAACATTTGAATCATTAGTTCAGTGTTGCTGCCAAAAATGATATCATCAACATATATTACAATGATTAGAAAATTATTACCTTGGACCTTGATGTATAGATTACGATCTGCAGTCCCCTTTTTGAAACCTTGCTGATGTAAGTATCTGTCTAGTCTATAGTACAAAACTCCTGGAGCCTATTTTAACCCACAAATAGATTTATTTAATTTGCAAACATAATATTTATTGTTGGACAATTGAAAACCCTCTGACTATTCCACATACACTTCTTCCTCTAAATCACCATTTAAAAATGTTGATTTAACATCCATTTGGTAGACTTTGAATCTTTTATGACAAGCAAAAGCTAGAAACATTCTGATTGCTTCAATTCATGAAACATGAGAAAATGTTTCTAAAAAATACACTCCTTCTACTTGAGTATATCATTTACATACAATTATGTGTTGGGTATATGTTATATTCTTTGCATGTGTGTGTGTGGGTGCGTCAGATTCGACAACTACATTTGACGATCCCTCTAGTAGTTCTCTTTTTGTCATGTGCACTGGGCACTTCCTAGGGGGGTCCCAGGGGGGCCAAGGTATGCCCCCCCTGGTTACGCCCAGTGCCCCAAAATATATTTTTGGGCAGTTTTTGCTATTTTTTAGTGTATTTTTATATTTTTAACGGTTTTCTAAATTAATCCAGAATTAAGGGATTAGGGTTTTGGTGTCTACAGAATACCTAAAAACATTGTATATATTGTATGGTGAATGGTGAAATTAATATAATGAAGAGTTGAAAGGTTTTCCCTGGTTGAGGGTTTCCAGTATAAATATTTGTGTACTATGTGTATGATCCATTGATTAATTTTTTTTTTTCTTAAGAATCTATAAGAATTGCTTTACTTCACAGGTTTAAAAATTACATGTGGTATTAGAGCTCGTTTTTGGCTTCACAGGGACGCCTTTGTTGCTGAGGGTTTTGCTCGATCTTGATAGATCAAGTTTATCTTGGGTCTTTGATAAACCTAGGTTTAGTGGGATATTTTGAAGTGGTTATTCGAGTGTAGAACGAGGAATGGTGAGCTCTTCTAGAATCAAAAGAGAGAAGTTCAACGGTAAAAACTTTGAGCTATGGAAGCTGAAGATGGAGGACCTTCGTGTAGACAAAGAACAATGGATCGTTATGGATCCTAGTACAAAATCTACTGGTATGCAACCTACTGGAACACAAATGACTGGTACACAACCTACTAGTACACAAACTACTATTACACCACCTACTGTTATGTTGAAGGAAGATTGGGAGAAGTTGGACAGAAGAGCAAGGAGTATTATTTGACTATGCCTGGCAGATTCAATGTTGTTGAATGTCTCGAGAGAATCTACAACCAAGGAACTATAGGATAAGTTAGGGAATTTGTATCAATCAAAGTCCCTGGTAAACAAGTTGTTTCTTCGAAAGAAGTTGTATCATCTTAGGATGGAAGATGGATATTCTGTGACAGAACATCTAAATGCCTTTATTACTCTGGTAAGTCAACTCGTATCTGTTAATATTATGATTGCAGAAGAAGATATGTGTATTACTTTGTTATGTTCTTTGCCAGACTCTTGGGATAATTTGGTTGTAGCAATTTGTAGTACCACTCAATCTACATTGAAGTATGAGGATGTAGTTTCATCCTTGTTATCTGAAGAGATGAGGTGGAAAATCATGGATGGTCATAGCACAGATGCTTTATTTTTAAGAGGTTGTACCCAAGATAGGAATATTGGTAAGTCTTCGGGGGGAAGATCTAAATCTATAGGTGGATTTAAGTCTCTAGGAAACTCTTTGAGGAAATGTTGGAAGTGTGGTAAAACAGGTCATTATAATAAAAATTTCAAGTCTAAGAAGGTTGATAAACCAAAGGGATCTGATAGTACCTCTTCCACAAAGGAAAACACCTCCACTGGAGAAGGAGGTGATGTTTACTTGGCATCTACAAGTACCCATGCAGACCGTGATGGATGGTTGATCGACTCAGGTGCGTCATACCATATGACTCCTCACAAGGAGTGGTTCTCTGAATATGAAAAATACAATGGTGGTGATGTATTCCTAGGAGATGACTCGACATCTAGAATCATGGGATGTGGAAGGGTTAAGTTGCTGATAAAATATGGAAGGATTAGAACTCTCCCTAGGCTTCTGCGCATTCCAAAACTAGCCAAGAGCCTAATATCTATAAGCAAGTTGGATGATAAAAGAGTGGATACTGTATTGGGAAAGGTCACTTGCAAGATGGTACGAGGGTAAATGGTGTTAATGAGGGGAGTTCAGTGTGGAACTATGTAAAAGTTGTTGGGAAGAACTTATACTAATGGGTGTAACAATTCTTTTGTCCCTAAGAAGAGAGATGAAGGAGAAAACACCAATATTGTCCCTAAAAAGAAGACTATGTTGTGGCATCAAAGACTATGGCATATTGGAGAAAAGGGCCTTCGAACACTACATGGTAAAGATATGGTTGAAGGTATGTCTAATTTCACTATGGATTTTGATTTATGTGAACATTGCATATATTGTAAACAGAATCAAGTAAGATTCACATATGGTGCTACAAGAGCAAAGGGGATCTTAGAGTTGATACACAGTGATGTGTTTGGACCTGTTGTTGTTCCATCCCTATGTAAATCTGTGTATTATCTTTCATTCGTAGATGATTTCTCAAGGAACACGTGGATTTATTTTCTTAGAAATAAATCTGAGGTGTTTGATCAATTTGAAGAGTTTAAGGATTTGGTAGAAAATCAGGCAGAAAAGAAAATAAAGGTATTGAGAACAGATAACAGTGGAGAATTCTGCAAAAATGAATCCGAAGAAATCTGTAAGAAGTGTGGTATAGAGAGGCAGAAGACTACTCCATACACTTTTCAATAGAATGGAGTTGAAAAAGGGATGAACATAACATTGATGGAAAAATAAAGGAGCATTCTCAGCAATGTCGAGTTAGGATAGGAATTTTGGGCAGAGGCGGTGGGTACAACATGTTACCTGGTCAATCAATCACCTTCATCAGGGTTGAATGATAAAAATCCACACGAGGTATGGTCTGAAAAAAAAAACCCTTTTTTCAACATCTTAGAGTGTTTGGTTGTGATTCTTATGTACATGTTCCAAAGGAAAATAGGAGTAAGTTGGATAAAAAGGATGAAAAGTGTATCTTTATTGGTTATAAAGATGGTGTGAAAGGTTATAAGCTTTGGAACCCATAAACCAAGAAGATTGTTTACAGTTGAGATGTTGTTTTCAGAGAGGTAAAAGATTTGTCCAAACAGGAATTCCTACCAATGCAAGATGAACCTGAGAAAATAGAGCTTGAGTTCGATGATGCAAAATCTGAATCATCTGAAGAGGAGGAAGCAGAAGAAGAAGAAGAACCTCATACCCCAGTATTGAGGAGATTAGTGAGAGATAAAAGGAAACCAGAGAGGTATAGTCTACTTGATTTACATTCCAATTTTACTTTATCTATTACTGATGATGATCCCAGAACTATCAGGGAAGCAGTAAATTCAGAGGATAGTAAACTCTGGAAGAAGGCCATGGTTGAAGAAATGGATTCCTTGGATAAGAATGAGGCATGGGATATAGTTGAGTTGCCAGCTGGAAGAAAATATGTTGGTAGAAAATGGTTGTTTAAGAAGAAGTTTAGTGCACAAGGTAAAGTGGAGAAATACAAAGCTCGGTTAATAGCAAAAGGTTATTCCCGGGTAGAGGGAATTGACTTTGGTGAGATTTTTTCTCTTGTTGTTAAGTTAACTTCTATTAGATATATTTTATCTATTGTTGTTGCTTTTGATCTTGAAGTGGAACAGATGGATGTGAAGACAACATTCCTACATGGGGATCTGGAAGAATAAATCGACATGAAGAAACCATAAGGCTTTGTAGTGAAGGGAAATAAAGAGTTGGTTTGTAAGCTAAAGAAGTCACTATATGGTCTGAAGCAATCACCTAGGATGTGGTACCAAAAGTTTGACACATACATCCTTAGATTGGGATTTGTGAGAAGCAGGGATGATCACTGTGTATATTCCAAGTAGGTTGGTAATCACTTCATTTATGTAGTGTTGTACGTTGATGACATGTTGTTGGTAGGAAATAACATGGATGTTATCAAAGAGGTGAAATCGCAACTATCCTCCAAATTTGACATGAAGGATATCGGTGTTGCTAACTTCATTCTGGGAATGGAGATTAAAAGAGATCGTCCAAACAAGAAACTAAGGTCGAATCAGAGAAAATATGTTGAGACGATACTGCAGAGGCTTAATATGCATGGAATTAAACTGGTCAAGGTTCCTATTTCTATAGGTGTAAAGTTATCTGCAGATCAGTGTCCCAAGACACAAGAAGAAGAAGAGGACATGTCCCATGTTTCGTATGCCATTACAATTGACAGTTTGATGTATGAAATGTTCTGTACTAGACCAGACATTGCACATGCAGTGGGAGTTTTGAGTAGGTATATGTCAAAACCAGGGAAGGAGCATTGGACAACAATAAAGAGGGTCTTCAGGTATCTTCGTGGCACTACCATTTATGGATTGTGCTACCAAGGAAGACCATGATTAGACAGAGTGGTGGACATACATGGTTTTGTTGATGCAGATTGGGTTAGAGATCTGGATCGTAGAGGATCTACAAGTGGGTATGTGTTTAACCTATTTGGAGGAGCAATAATTTGGATGAGAAAAAGATAGGTTGTAGTGGCACTCTCAACTACATAAGTTGAATACATGGTAGCCACTCATGCAAGCAAGGAAGCAGTATGGTTACATAGATTGTGTTCAAGTATTGGGTTGGTACAACAAGCAGTGAGATTAGATTTTGACAGTCATAGTGAAATCTTCCTGGCAAAGAACCCAGCTTATCATTTGAAGACAAAGAATATTGATGTTTAGTATCACTTTGTGAGAGACATGGTTGAAGAAAAGAAGGTGTTGCTGGAAAAGGTTGACACTTTGAAGAATGTTGCAGATTCATTGACAAAGTCTGTGAGCACAGAAAATTTCTTCTAGTGTAGAGTAAAAATGGGCATTGCTGCCCTGGATTGTTGACTATATAATCCTGTGGGCCCCTGGATGCAAAGAAAACAACTAGTGGGAAAATGTTGGGTATATGCTATATTATTTGCATGCGTGTATGTGGGCACGTTAGATTCGACAACTGTGTCTGACGATCCCTCTAGTAGTTCTCTTTGTGTCGTGTGCGTTGGGCGCTTCCTAGGGGGTTCCTTGGGGGGGCAAGGTATGCCCCCCCTGGTTACGTGCAACGTTTAGGGAAGCACCCCATAATTTGTTTTTGGGCGGTTTTTGCTATTTTTTAGCGGTTTTTTCTATTTTTAGTGGTTTTCTAAATTAATCTCAGATTAAGGGATTAGGGTTTTGGTATCTAAAAAATACCTAAAAACATTGTATATATTGTATGGTGAATGGTGAAATTAATATAATGAATACTTGAAAGGTTTTCCCCGGTTGAGGGTTTCCGATATAAGTCTCTGTGTACTATGTGTATGAGCCATTAATTAATTTTTGTTTTGCTTAAGAATCTATATGCATTGATTTACTTCACAAGTTTAAAACTTACATTATGGACTTGTTTCTGACTACCTACCCATCTCCATTCAACTTATTTCTCAAAACCCATTTTGTTCCATTTACATTTTTGTCCTTTGGTCATGGTACAAGGTCCCATGTCTCATTCTTTTCAATTTGATCTAGTTCTTCATTCATAGTCTTGACCCAATGATCATCCTGATTTTCTTATGAAAAATTATGAGGTTTGATCATGTACAATAGAGAAAAGTTTGTAGAGTTGGATGTTCCTATAAGATTTCTTCTATTTTGCACCCATATTTCTTTGTTACCAAGAATCTGACTCTCTGGATGATGTTTCTGAACATAATTTGATGGCATCTTTGGATTTGGTGATTATACTTTATCTTGTTCTTCTTATTCTTCTTGTGATTGATTCTCTTCTAATTCATTCTCTTGAGGCTCATATCTGATTGGTTCATCATATTTCTCATTATGGTGTTGTTGTCTCCTTAGATGGAAAGGTCCCTCATCAACTCTTACATTTATGCTTTCAACTATGTTATGCAGTCTCATGTTGTAGTATTTGTAACATTTTCTTCTGGAGGAGTATCCCAACATGATACCTTGATTAGCTTTGAATTCAAAATTTTCTAAATTGTTTTCATTCATTTTAATGTAACATTTTCTTCTAAAAATCTTGAAGTGCTTTATAGAAGTTGGTTTTCCATGCCATAGTTCATAGGGAGATTTGTTGTTGTTTACTCTTATGTGAGATCTATTGATATTGTTGACTAGAGTTTGGACAACCACTCCCCAGAAGGTGTTGGGTACCTTTGATTCATCAAGCATAACTCTGGCCATTTCTTGAACTATTCTATTTAGCCTTTCAACTACCCCATTTTGCTGAGGGATTCTTGCTATTGCAAATTGTCTCTTGATCCCATGTTTTTCACAGAAGTCATTGAACTCATCAGATGTGTATTATAGTCCCCTATTAGATCTTAAGAATTTGATTCTTATATCCATTTAGTTTTCTACTTGTTCTTTGAAAATCTTGAATTTTGCAAAGGATTCATACTTATGTTTCAATAGGAAAACCAATTTCATCCTTCTATAATCATCAATGAACAACATGAAATATTTCTCACCTCGTGGGGATTGTGTTAGAGTGGGTTCTAGATATCTATATGAATCATATCTAGTGTTCATGTTGTAGAATGCTCCTTTTCTTTGAACTGAACACTTGACTGTTTTCCAAATTGACATGATTTGTAGACAACATTTTCAGGTTTGGAAATTTTGGGCATATCTTGAACTTCAATTTTTCTTCCTAATTTAACCAATTGGCTAAAACTGAGACGATCTAGTCTCTTGTACCATAACCAAATCTCATCATTCTTTCCCATGAAACACCTTTCTTTTTCTCCTTCCAGTACATATAAATTTCCTGGGGTTCTGATTTCCTTTACAACAGTCTTTCCTAAATCAACATTCATTACTTTACAACCCGTTGAATGAAAAATAATGTTGTATCCTTGATGACACATTTGGCTAAAACTCATAATATTTTGTTTTATAGCATCCACATACAACACATTATGTTCTTTAGTCTTTCCTATGTCCAATACAACAATCACTTTTCCTCTAATTCTTGTTGGAACATTATTTCCAAAATAAACACTACCCCATTTTTCTTCATTTATATATTAAAACTTTCTCTTTTATTATGTCATATGCTTGAAACTATTGGATTATTGAGAGGTGGGTTGAATCAATAATAGAGAAATCTAATAATTTTTAACCATATAATCCAAGTGTTATATCAATGTATCATTATCATCCAGTAACTGAAGAGTAAATAAGCAACGAAAAAATGAAAAATCATACACATACATAGCACACCAGTGTTTTACATGGAAACCCAAAGTGGGAGAAAACCACGTAATGATTTTTATTACATGTCTTGAAGAATTACATTCATTGGAAGAACCAACTTCCTTTGTTGTCTAGCTGCAATTGGAAGGAGGCTCCAACCCCCTAGTTTATCAGGATACAACCTGAGGGAAGCTCCAAATCCCCAAATCTATGGCTACAACTAGAAGGAGGCTACAACCTCCTATGATCTCTGGATACAACTAGAAGGTGGCTACAACCACCTGTCCTTTCCCCGTCCAACCGCCCTGAAGTAGAAGTAGAATGATGGAACCACTGTCACACTATAACTGTGAGATATATCAATGTAAACTTGTACCAATAAACCTGAACCATGCATAAACCATGCATCAACTTGTACCTCAACTTGTAATCAACCTGTACCATAAACAAGTGCATCAACCATGCACCAACATGTACCAAACAACCTGTAATCAACCTGCAAAATAAACAAGTGCATCCAACCATGTACCAAGTATGTACCAATCATGTATCAACTACTCATAAACTATGACTCATCAATATGTACCAGCATCATCATCTATACACCTCATGTATATTCCAACTCATCAACTACTTGTCTCAACCATGTACCCAACGTGTACCTCAACCAAAATCCCTCATCAATTTCATCATCCAAATCTAATTTGTAACTCTGTAATAGACCTCGTGTATATGATCACATACCTGCAAACCTTCCTTAACTTTAACAACAAGAGACTAGCATTTTCATCAAGCATTTCTTTAGTCTCACATGACTAGTTTTGGATTAGTCAACAACCCTAACTTGAAATAATCATAATTATGTACCTGTAATGAATAAAGATTTGAAAAATAGTACACAATGTTCTTCAGTGTGTTTTGTGAAATTCCTCCAGGTGTCAATACTTGGAACCTTTCAGAAAAGGAGTTATAGAAAAATGGCATACTTAATTTGGATCTGTTATGAACAAGTTATGAAGTTTTTACCCAAAACACTTATTTTAGACTAGTTTCGGGACTAACCACAAACCCTATTTTCCACGGAGTGTAACTCCCAAAATAAGAAGACCCACAAGATGAAACCATTACCACAACTACTTGGATATGTTTTCTCAATGGCCTATCAATTTCATGGTCTGAATCATTCTAGAAAAAAAATTATTTCGAAAATGGTGAGATGACCTATAAATAACATACCTTAGAAAGAATCATCAAAAGAATTTATCCTACCTTGAATTTCGTAAACACTACCCCATTTTTCTTCATTTATATATTCAAACTTTCTCTTTTCTTCTGTCGTATGCTTGGAAATGTTGGATTATTGAGAGGGGGGGGTGAATAAGTAATAGAGCAATCTAATCCTTTTTAACCATATAATCCAAGTGTTATATCAATGTATCATTATCATCCAATAACTGAAGAGTAAATAAGCAACGAACAAATGAAAAATCATACACATGCATAACACACCAATGTTTTACATGGAAACCCAAAGCGGGAGAAAACTACATAATGCTTTTTCTTATATGTCTTGGAGAATTACATTCATTGGAAGAACCAACTTCCTTTGTTGTCTAGCTGCAACTAGAAGGAGGCTCCAACCCCCTAGTTTCTCAGGATACAACCTAAGAGAAGCTCCAACTCCCCAAATCTCTGGATACAACCAGAAGGAGGCTACAACCCCCTATGATGTCTAGCTACAACCGGAAGGTGGCTACAACCACCTGTCCTTGCTCCATCCAACTTCCCTGAAGTAGAAGTAGAATGATGGATCCATTGTCAGAGTATCACTGTGATATATACCGCTATACAATTGTACCAATAAATATGAACCATGCATCAACCATGCATCAACCTATACCTCAACTTGTAATCAACCTGTACCATAAACAAGTGAATCAACCATGCACCAACATGTACCAAACAACCTGTAATCAACCTGTACCATAAAAAAGTGCACCCAACCATGTACCAAGTATGTACCAATCATGTATCAACTACTCATAAACTATAACTCATCAATATGTACCAACATCATCAAATATACACCTTATGTATGTTCCAACTCATCAACTACTTCTCTCAACCATGTACCCAACATGTACCTCAACCAAAAGCCCTCATCAATTTCATCATCCAAATCTGATTTGTAACTCTGTAATAGACCTGGTGTATATGATCAAATACCTGCAAACCTTCCTTAACTTTAACAAAAAGAGACTAGCATTTTCATAAAACTTTTATTTAGTTTCACTTGACTAGTTTTGGATTAGTCAACAACCCTAACTTGAAATAATCATAACTATGTACCTATAATGAATAAAGATCTGAAAATATTACACAATGTTCTTCAATATGTTTTGTGAAATTCCTCCAGGTGTCACTACTTGGAACCTCTCAAAAAGGAGTTATAGTAAAAATGACATACCTTGTTGAATTATGGCTTATTCTGGAGAGAGAACTTGTAGAGCGTGCCCCGCACAGAATATTTGTTGTATGGATATGAAAATTTTACAAAGAATACTATAGAATGTACTATAACCAACACATTTGGTCTTACTTAATTTGGATTTGTTATGAATAAGTTACGAAGTTTTTACCCAAAACACTTGTTTTAGACTAGTTTCAGGACTAGCCACAAACCTTATTTTCCACAGAGTTTAACTCCCAAAATACAAAGACCCACAAGATGAAATTATTACCACAACTACTTGGATATGTTTTTTCAATGGCCTATCAATTTCATGGATTGAATCATTCTATAAAAAAAATTATTTCGAAAATAGTGAGATGACCTGTAAATAACATACCTTAGAAAGCATCATCAAAAGAATTTATCCTCCCTTGAATTTCGGTCTTATTTACTTTACTTTCTCTATGAAATTCGGCTTAGATATCCTTTGGTTACCTCATTCACCTGTAGATATTCAATATGCTCAAGTGTGATATAAAATGAGAGAGCCTTGCCTCTTATTTATACTTTCATGTAGCTTCCTCAAGGGGTTACCTTTTAACCATCTTAACCCACTTTCCTTATTTTAGGGTTAACCAACTTCTAACCACTTGTCAAATTAGTAATTTATCCATTAAATCTATTATTTAAATAATTTATTTTGTATCCACTTTGACTTATAGTACACTCATCACTTCATTTTACCTCAAGGGGTTACCTTCTAACCATCTTAAACCACTTCCCTTATTTTAGGGCTAACCCAATTCTAACCACTTGTCAACTTAGTAATTTCTCCATTAAATTTATTATTTAAATCATTTATTTTCTATTCACTTTGAATTATAGTACACTCATCACTTCACTTTATTATTTACCTTCTAAAAATCTCTAAAACGACTTTGACTACTTTGACTTTTTGGGGCTTCTAGATGACTCATGAGGGTTCTCCAACTTCACATGGCCATAACTCTCTAACCGTGAGGACTTATGTGACATTCCACATACCACTAGAAATGGAATGGCATATAATATCCATATATAATAGTATTACTTGCAAATATATCAAAACTCATACCATTATCCATCAAACAAACTTGGGTCCATTACCCAAACCTGGGTTCTTTAAATTCCTTCAAGGGTTGACATCAATGACAACCAACCTTAATCAACAATATCCCCCTTTGGCATTGATTTCAACACTTTGATGAAATAATGAAATCATGTCATGGAATACTGAAGTTATATCGCTCATGCTCCCCCTGGAACCATGCCTCTATCCTCTGCATCCGATAAATCTCTCCCCCTTTGTCATCAATGGCAAAGGTATTTTTCCATCCAGGGATTCTCCCCCTAACTGAACTATCCTCTTTATGGTGCTTCCTCATGTACATCTAAGACATATAAGATAAACATTCAAAAGCATTCATTTTGGAGTAGAAATAACTCTGAGTCTCTGGCGAAGATACTCAAAGGATTCTCGTGGAAGTGGTTTTGTAAATATGTCTGCCACTTGTTATTTTGTGCCCATGTACTCAACTCTGATGTTCTTTTCTGCAACCTGTTCTCATAGAAAGTGATACTTGTTTTGAATGTGCTTCGTCTTGGAGTGCATCATCGGGTTCTTTGAGATACTGATGGCACTTGTATTATCACAATATATTGGAATGGGCTCATCATACTCAACCTATATATCTGTCATAGTTTTTTTCATCCAAAGAACCTCTATACAACATGATGCGACTGCAATATACTCTACCTCAGCTGTAGATAAAGATAATGATGATTGTTTTTTTCTTAGCCATTATACTAAACACTCACCGAAGTAGAACTTTGCTCCACCGGTTCTTCGTCGATCATCAATACATCCTGCCCAATCTGCATTTGTGTAGGAAATAAGTGATAGATCCTTTCCTTTTGGATACCATAATCCAAAATCTTATGTTCCTTTGAGATATCTGAAAATCCTCTTCACTGCTAATACATGTGATTCCTTTGGTGCTTCTTGAAATCGTACCACCTGTCCAACTTCCTGCATTACATCTGATCTAGATGTTGTGACATATAGTAGGCTACCAATCATTGACATGTATTTCCTCTGATCTGTAAAATTTCAATAATCATATTGGTTTAACTTGCAATTGGTTTGCATGGGAGTGATAACTGGTTTGCAATCTTCCATTTCGAACCTCTTTAGCATTTCTATGGTATACTTGGTTTGAGAAATACAAATTCCTTGGTTTCTTTGACGTATCTGAAGTCCCAGAAAGAAGGATAGTTCTTCAAGTAATGACATTTCAAATTCATTCTTCATATCCTTTGAAACTTTATGGCTTAACATGTCATCATAACTACCAAAATTAATATCATCAACATAAGCTTAAATTAATAAAATACTATATTGACTTACCTTGATGTAGAGGTTGTTTTCTTCACTTCCTTTTCTAAACCCTGCTTGTTGTAGATATTTATCCAGTCTAGAGTACCATGCTCTAGGAGCCTGTTTTAGACCATACAAGGCCTTCTTTAATTTACACACATAATCTGCGTTCTCTGACAACTGAAATCCTTCTGGTTGTTCAATGTAGACTTCTTCTTCAACTTCCCCATTTAGAAAAGATGATTTTACATCCATATGATACACTTTAATATTTTTGGAGCATGCATAAGATAAAAACAATCGGATTGCTTCCATTCTGGAAACTGGGGCAAATGTATCCTCAAATTCGATTCCTTCAACCTATGCATATCCTTTACATACCAATATATCTTTGTTCCTTGTAACTTTTCCATCTTCATTCAATTTATTCATGTAAACCCACTTTGTTCCGATCACATTCTTATCCTTTGGTCTTGGAACCAATTCCCAAGTGTCATTTTTCTCTATTTGATCCAATTCTTCATCCATGGCCTTATTCCAAAATTCATCCTTGTTGGCCTCTTAAAAATAGGTTGTTTCAATCGTAGATGTGAGTGCTAGGTGTGTTTGTTCTGGTGAAAGAATTCTACTTCTAGTCTCAACTCCTACATATTTGTTTTCGATAATCTGATCTGAAGGATGATTCTTCTGTACTTGTTTGCTAGGTTTCTTTGGAGTCACTTGTTGAACTTTCTCTTCTTATTTTGTCAGATCTTATTCATCTTCTCCTTCTTTTTCATCTTTTGTTTCTTCTTTGTAAATATCTTCCATTGATTCATTTTCTTCTTCCTTCAATTCTTGTCTATTTGTTTCATCAATTATTACGTTGATGCTTTCCACAATTTTTTTCAATATCATGTTGTAACACTTGTATTTTTTTCTTGTACTTGAGTAACCAACAAGTACTCCTTTTTCCACACGAGAATCAAACTTTCCCATTCTGCCATCTTCTATTTTGATGTAGCATTTGCTTCCAAAAGCTTTGAAGTGTTTCACATTTGTTGGTATTCCCTTCCAGAGCTCGTAGGGAGTTTTGTCAGTGTTGTTTCTGAGCATTACTCTGTTTTGAATGTGACCTGTTGTACGTACTGCCTGTGTCCAAAAAATATCTATCAATTTGGAATCCATTAGAATTGTTTGAGCCATTTCCTGTATTGTCCTGTTGTTTCTTTCAACAACTCCATTCTGTTGAGGTGTCCTAGCAATGGATAATTGTCTTTTTATTCTATGACTTCTACAGTATTCCATAAATTCATTTGAAGTGAACTCTCCTCCATTATCAGATCTCAAACATTTGATTTTTGAATCCATTTCATTTTCAACCATTTCCTTGTATATCTTGAAGTTTTCAAAATCTTCTCACTTATTCTTGAGAAAGCAAACTGTAGACATTCTTGTATAATCATCAACTAATAACATAAAGTATTTCTCACCTTTTAAACCCTTTGTTTTAGTTGGTCCAAATAGATCAATATGCACAATTTTCAGTGGTCTTGTCATTGAATATTCCTTTTATTTGAACTTGTTCTTTGTTTTCTTTCCTTGTTAACAATGCTTGCATAAAGTGTTGGTTGGTTTTGTGATCTAGGGAATTTCTATGAATGCTTCTCTTTTGATGACTTTGACATGGTTATCAAAATGTATGTGACCCATTCTTTTGTGCCATAGCCAACTTTCATCTTCCTTTCATAGAAAACACTTTTCATTTCCAATTCACTTAACACATATATGTTGCTTGAAGTTCTCACAGCTGTAGCAATCAATTTTCTTGAGCCTTCTTTTCTTATTTCACACTTTTGTGAATCGAAAGTAACTTTATGACCTTGGTAACACATTTGAATTATAATTAGAATATTATGTTTCATATATTCTACTAGTAGAACATTTTCTACCTTTGTATTCTTGTTCACAATTCTGACTGTGCCTTTTCCAATGATTTTGGTTGAATCATTATTTCCGAAGAAGACTGATCCATATATTCCCTTTCTTAATGTAAGAAACTTGTCTCTATCACTTGTCATGTGTTTTTAACAACCATTGTCAACATACCAACCATGTTTCTTCTACTTAGCTTGTAGATCGAGTGTGCATTCTTCATTTTTGTATTGATTCTGCTTTCTTATTCATGTCCTTTTCTGAGGTTCCTGTCTGTGATTGTTGTTGTTCTGTTGTGGTTCTCTAGGAGGGATTTTCATTCTACAATATTTGTCCATGTGTCCAAAGTTGTTACACTTGTAGCATTTCACTTCAGTGCTCAATGATCCAAACCTATTATAACTTCTTCTCTATGTTTCACTAGGCATTCTTAGATAACCTTTTTGTGTATGACTTTCAAAGTTGTTTATGTTCTTGTTGTTAGCTCTACAATTCACAACTTTGTGTCCAAAATTATTACATGCATAACATAAACCAAAAAATATATTTTGATACCTGGGACCTATCTTCTTCTTTATGTCCTCTTACGAATCATTCTTCTTCCTGAGACATGTCTATTTTTGTTGGTCATTGATTCTGAAACCTAAATCTTCTCGGTGGAGGAGTGTCCCTGTAATTTTCTTTGTAGACCTTCCTAGCCCCTTTAATTGTTTATACATAGATTTTTGGATATGTTTCTTGTTCTGTTGTTTTGGAGCTTGATCCATTTTCTGTCCGATTGTATCCAAGTCCAAACATGTCATGATTGGCCTTTGACTGCGAATAATGTCATTCAAAAATTTTGAACTGTTTTGCATATTTTTCTTTTGAAGATCCTTTCTTAATGTGACTATCTCTTCTTCCAAATTTTCAATGATCCTATCTCTTTCTTCTAGTTGTTCTTTGAGTGATTATTCAATTATTATATCTTCTTCAATTTGAACCTTCAATTTTGTGATCATTTGTTCTAATTCCTGAGTGCCTTCTTTCTTGTCTAGTTTCGCTTGTAGCTTCTTGTTTTTCCTCTTTTCTCTTCTGATAACTTCTATGGCACTCATCAATTCCTCTCGGTAGTCAACTTATGCCTCTTCAATTTCTTCTTCGGATTCTTCATATTCTACTTCAGAGTCTTCTTTATCAGAGTATTCTACTGCCATGAATAGAACCATTTTTGTCTCACTGTCACTGACTTGATTTTCATCTGATGATGAGATGTATTATTTGGTGCATAAGATTTTCTTGAAAACTTTCTTTATGGTTCTTTTTCCTTTATATGTTTGTCTTATTTTTGAGTCACCTTCATCATTGCTCTTTTTTTTATGAGGACATTTGTTAGAAAAATGACCAATACCATCACAATTAAAACAAATTAAAGGGATCTTACCTCTATACCTATTGTTGGTTCCCTTTTTCAGTCTTCTGACAAAGTTGTCCATTTCTTCATCATCTTCCTAGATGTCACTATTGTTGTTATGTTCTTTTTCTTTTTTCTTTCCCTTTCACTTTTATCTTTTGGATGCTTTGAAGGCTGCTTCTTTTACATATGGATTTTCTTGTTCAGTTCTCATTTGATATGCTGTGAATATTCCATGTAGTTTGTCCATGCTTATTGAGTTTAGGTATTCTCTTTCTTTTAGTGCTAATATCTTAGGGTCAAATATCATAGGAACATATCTTAGTACCTTTTGAACAATTACAGATTCTTGAATTTCTTCTCCCAATCCTATGATTTCATTTACTATTTCATCGAATCATAAGAAGTAAGTTGAAATATTCTCATATTCCTTCATCTTTAGTTGTTCAAACTGACCTTTGTAAGTTTGAAGCTTTTTTTCTTTGAATTTTGAATGTCCTTCATAAATATTTCGAAGTTTGTCCCAAATATCTTTAGCGGATTTACAATGTGCAAATTTGGTGAATATTGTTTCACCAAGACCAATCAGAAGTGAATTTGTGGCATTGGAATTATTCTGACCGAGTTTCACTGCTTTTTCATTTGTTGGAAGAATTGTGAGTATTGTGTATCCATCTACAATTGATTACCAAATTTCAAATCCTTATGCCTGTATATATGTCTTCATCCTTATGCTCCAAAATGAACGTATACTTTTGTCCATCAAACTGTGGTATTCCATTTTTATACAAGTTGTTTCTCTCCATGATCTACCTTTCAGTGGTTAAACTGATTTATGAAGGAACTGACTCTCACACCAATTGTTGGATTACTGAGAGGGGGGGTGAATCAATAGTAGAACAATCTAATCCTTTTTAACCATTAATCCAACTGTTATATCAATGTAGCATTATCATCCAATAGAGTAAATAAGCAATGAAAAAATGAACAATCATACACAGACACAGTACACCAATGTTTTATGTGGAAACCCAAAGAGGGAGAAAACCACGTAATGTGTTTTCTTATATGTCTTGAAGAATTACATTCATTGGAAGCACCAACTTCCTTTGTTTTATAGTTGCAACTGGAAGGAGGCTCCAACCTCCTAGTTTCTCAGGCTACTACATGAGGGAATCTCCAAATCCCCAATTCTCTGGCTACAACCAGAAGGAGGCTACAACCCCCTATGATCTCCAACTACAACCGGAAGGTAGCTACAACCACTTGTCCTTTCCCCATCCAACTTCCCTAAAGTAGAAGTAGAATGATGGAACCACTATCGCACTATCACTGTGAGATATACCGTTGTAAACATGTACCAATAAACCTGGACCATGCATTGACCATGCATCAATCTATACCTCAACTTGTAATCAACTTGTACCACAAAAAAATGGATCAACCATGCACCAAACTGTACCAAACAACCTGTTGCCAAACCATACCATAAAAAAGTGCATCCAACCATGTACCAAGTATGTACCAATCATGTATCAACTACTCTTCAACTATGACTCATCAATATGTGCCAACATCATCAACTATACAACTCATGTATGTGTCAATTCATAAACTACTTGTCTCAACCATGTACCCAACATTTACCTCAACCAAAATCCCTCATCAATCTTATCATCCAAATCTAATTTGTAAATATGTAATAGACTTGATGTATATGATCGCATAACTGCAAACCTTCCTTAACTTTAACAACAAGAGACTAGCATTTTCATCAAACTTTTATTTAGTCTCATATGACTAGTTTTGGATTAGTCAACAACCCTAACTTGAAATAATCATAACTATGGACCTGTAATGAATAAAGATATGAAAATAGTACACAATATTATTCAGTGTGTTTTATGCAATTCCTCCAAGTGTCACTACTTGGAACCTCTCAGAAAATGAGTTATAGTAAAAATGGCATACCTTATTGAATTTTGTCTTATTATGGAGAGCGAATTTGTAGAGTGTGCCCCGCACAGAATATTTGTTGTATGGATCTGAAAATTTTACATAGAATACTATAGAATGTACTCTAACCAACACATTTATTCTTACTTAATTTGGATATGTTATGAATAATTTATGACTTTTTTACCTGAAACACTTGGTTTAGACTAGTTTTAGGACTAGCCACAAACCCTATTTTTCATGGAGTGTAACTCCAAAAATACAAAGACTCACAAGTTGAAATTATTACCATAGCTACTTGGATATGGTTTCTCAATGGCCTATTAATTTCACGATATGAATTTGTTGGCACTTGGTTAGGGAAGAAAGCAAAGATTAAGGAGGAAAGGCGAAGTACGAACTACGCGGTAGGCACATTGACTGAGACTGGGTCGAAGTGGTCAAAAAAGCGGAAAAGAAGGAGAGAAGTAAGGGAAAGAGAGCCTTTGAATGAGAATATCAAAGGAGATAGATCAGCAGGAAAGATGGATCATGGAAAACTCAGCAAGCAAAAAAATCCACCAACAAATACTTGGAGCACCTCGTGGGAAAGAAGGAAAGACAGGCTGGAGAAGCCCTGAAAACACGGGTCAAGTGGACCTAGGGTTTTGGAAATTAGGTTTTTGAAACTTATACTTTGGTCTAAGGTTGTCTGAGAGTGATTTCAATGTATAAATAAATATCTAGATGAGAGAAGAAGGTTGTTGTTGGTTGTTGTTCAATAAATGGTTGTTGAGTATAGTTATTAAGAGAGAGAGAGAGAGAGAGTAGCATGCTATGGTAGAGAGTATGTATTGTAAGATCTTCAACTAGGTGCGAAGATCAAACCTGTAGCTAGGTGTGCAAGGAGGGGAGAGAAGAATAGAGAAGAGAGAGATAGATATGCAAGCTAAGTGCACAGATAGAACTATATGTTTTCACATAATATATCAAGAAACACAGTTCTATGGACATAGCCCTAGGGACAGGGTGAACCATGTATAAATGGTTGTTATGTGTGATTGACGTTGTGTTATTTTCCTTTTGTTATTATGTTATTGCATTACTGTGCTAGATCTGAGATATAACTATGTGAAGTAGGCTTAAGTTGGTAAAGAATAACTATCTCTATGTGTTGTTGCCTTGGATCCACTTTGAATTTCCCCTGGTTGTAGACACCTATGTCCTGCAACCCTCTATTTCTACTTCAGGTGAGACTGTATCTACTTCACAGGTGTTGCTGAAAGGTCCAGTAGTTAGGGCTTGTTGGTGCATTGTTAGAGTTGAACCCTGGGTCTGCCCATGTGCCAACAAATGGTTCCGTAGCTGGGACCGGGATCTTCTTGAGGGAATGTTAAGGTGGTTTCCATCGAAGACAGAGATTCAGAAGTTGATAGAAGAAAAAGAAGAGGACTGCGTTGAAGCCCAGAATAAGAACCCTAATCTTAGTACAAAATACTGGTTGGGAAGGTACATCTTCACTGAAATACATGATATTTTCTTCGGAGGAATTCATAAGGAGCTATATGAATGGTTAGTCATATTAGCATATACCCAATTTGATATCAAATGTAGACCACCCATGGTTTGGACGTTGGTGCTGATCAAAAAGGTCAAGAGAGTTGATAACAACGTGTCAAGAGCAGTAGATCAATGGTTTGATAGCACCATTGGAGGGTTCATTACTGAGTTTGTTATTGACAAAGTTGAGTCATATAGCCGAGCAGAGAGATATTTCTTTAAGGGACCTAGAGAAAAATTTTTACACTTTTTGAAGTTGAAGATCAAGATGTTATTGTATGAGAAGAACATCTTGAAGATACAGTAATTGGTTGGATTGAAAATCTAATGTTCAAGAACTCAGATAGCGACAATGACACAAAGATTGGATATACACGTAGTGGAGAACCTTCAAAGAGGTTTCTCTGGTGAACTTGTTTGAGTAGACTCGCGAGCCATTGGAACGGGACGAAGGGTTCTACAGTGGAGAAGAAGAAGATTTATTGAATGAGGAGCATTCAAAGTCCGCTAGGGCAGAGGAGAGGAAGACTGAAGAACCTCGCCGAGAAGAACCAGAAAATTTAGGGACTACACCTACCGTCGAAGTAAGTACTATTACTCCTCCTATTCTTATAGTAGCACTAAGTAACCAGACTAGCCAGAGTTATCAAATCACTCAGAGCAATGTTATCAACATTTCAACACATATTCAGTCAAGAAACCTAGGAAGATCTATGGTAGATGAAATGAGGCTACCTATATTTAGAGGAGATGGATCTGAAGATCCTGATCAACACTGGTTCTTATCAGAAGCTATATGGAGTATTAAGCAAGTCAATGATGAATCTGTTAAGAGAGATCAATTTAGTACTACCTTGAGAGACCACGCACTGAGATGGTACATGAAGTTTGTTAAAGGGACTGTATAGCCTAAACCACTGAATGATATCAAGACTGCATTGAGTGTAGAATTCAAGAAACCCAATTCGGAGTCACAATGCATTACAGAACTGAAAGAAATCAAGTAGAGAGTAGCTGAACCTGTTTGGGAGTTTTATCAAATGTTTAAAACCTTTATAGGACGCTTGATTTTCCAGATCCAAGATGAGCAGAAAAAGGAATGGTTCATTGTTTGCCTCTTACCACACATCAGAGTTCCTCTAATGCAACAAAAGTTCACTTCGCAGGTTGAGGCATTGGAGATCATCATGAAACTAGAGTCAACCCCTATGGGAGAATCCAACTCAGGTATGAGTCAAATTTTGAGTCAGATAACTAGCTTATCTCTGCAGGTTGAAGATATGAAGAAAGACAAGGGAAAAGATAAAAGAGAAGACATCTGGTGTAATAGACACAAATCAAATGAAAATCAGAGGGCCATGACAAGGAGGATTGTCCCCTATTTAATGAGTACTTAGCCTCTAGAGCTCCGATGCCTTTGAAGAAGGTTGTTGATCTACCCTGGTGCGAGGTATGTAGAAATAGACATCACCCTGGTGAATTCTATTACATGCAAAAATATGTCCAGACACCTACCAATATTTATTGCACTTTCTGTAAATATGTGGGGCACGACGAGAAGGATTGTAGGGCTTATGAACTCTTACATAAAATTTCAAGAGATACATATAGAATTCAAGGAGAGATGCAACAAGAGGGAAATGTTACACAATTTAATTCCAAAGGAAGAGGAAACTTCAACCCTCACGGTGGATTCAGAGGAAGAGGATGAGGAGGAGACATAGATTGAGGTCGAGGACATATCATTTGTTATATATGTGCCTAGCCAAGTGACTTGGAAAGGGACTGTTAGAACCCTTGTACCACTTGCAGTTACTACAATTCATTTGAACATGTTATTGAAGATTGTCCAATATTGCTAGCAAAACTTTAGGAGAGACGGGGAGGAAACCAGCAAGTACAACTAATATTAGCAGAACCTCGTGAAGAGGATCCCAGATTCATTGTTATCACTAGGGGATGCTTTGTTATAGGCAAAGACAGGGTGATTCCAGAGAAGACTATAGAAGAATCGAGGGTCAAAAGAGATGCAGAGAAGACACAAGTATTTGACCCAAGGAAATAAAAGAATACATTTGAAGAGGCAAAAAGATAATTTGGAAGAGATCAAGTTTATTCATCAAAGACACAACCATAAGTGAGAGAATGTGAAATGCCTTTGGCATTCGATCAGTCAACTACGCTTGGAGATGGAAAAGAGGTAAGCAAACTTGTGAGTTTCTTATATACATTCATTGATTTGATTAAGGATGGAAGCATTGTGCAAGAACTAAAACACTTGATTAGACAATATGAGCTAGGGAAGGTAGATATTTTGTTGAATAGAGAAGTACATAAAGTATCTAGAAAGAGCAGGACAAACAAGTAACTAAACCTTAATGCTTAGATTGGAGACTATGACATAGATTATGTGGGTCTCGACTTGGGCTCAGAAGTCAACATTATGACAAAGTAGACTTGGGTATTGATGGAAAGACCTAAGTTGATTTATTCCCCTATTAGGCTCAGGATGGCTATTCAGCAGACAACAAGCCCCTTTGGAAGACTGGAGCATGTCCGAGTGGACATTGACGGGGTGAGGACATTTGCAGACTTCAAAGTAATTGAAATAGTGGATGATAGTTGTCCTTATCCTGCACTGTTAGGAATTGATTAGGCTTAAAAAAACTCTATTGTGGTTGACTTAAAGAAAAGAATAATGATGTTTGAAGGTTATGGCCTTCAAGTCATTGTACCTCTTGATCCTGATGAAGGTCACTTATACACAGAACCCATCAGAGAAGAATTCTGCACATACGAGCTAGAGAATATATATAAATTGGTAGCAAGACAACATGACTACATTAATCCTATGACAGATGGAAACTTAAGCTGGCGAAGTGAGAGTTCATTCTCATCAAACTCAGAAGAAGAACTGGAGAACTGACAGAACAGGATGTATGAAATCTCCATGCAGATATGTTCCAAATTGACCCGAGAAGTTCGTTGGATTGGCACAGAAGTAAGTAACTTGCCCACATTTGATGGTTTAAATAATTTATACACATTCTTTTTGGAATTTGAAGAAATTGTACCAGCACAACAAAATTTGTTGGCACTGGATGAAGCCTTGAAAGCAACACCCACAATATGGCAGGGAACACACAAGAATAACATCGCGGAGTGGGTGCAATGTCTCACTTTGATGACAATGCACTTTTCAGACCAAGTTGAAGGATGTGAAGTTCAATACATAGGTTAGAGTTGTCCAAAGGACCATGTGAGAAGTTGTTAGGAGGCCTGGAGCAACATTCCTAAAGAACAGTGGGTGCATAAATTCATTAACACTTTGGACACAATGCCTATAAATTGGTATATTCAAGCGGAACTGCGCCTCACCACTGCAGATTGGTACGGTATGACTTAGAAATTTGTAGTTACATTTTTATTTGAAAGTCAACACCCCATAGTACATCAGGCTTTACAAGTTGTAAGACAGAATGTATTTGAGGAGGCACCTAAGCTCCCTGTTGAGCAAGAGTAAGATGAATGGATTGCACCTCTTTAGAAATTACAAGGTTGCTACAATATCAATGCTGATGAAGATGATGATTCTAGGAATGTGAATATCGTACAAACTGAAGGATAAAGAGACATAGAAGGACCATGATTTGAACTACCTTTCATTGAACAATCAATCAAAATCAAGAAATTTAATATTGGAACAGATCAAGTGTTAGGGTCCTAACCCACACATAGGTAAAACAATATATTCGGATGTAATAAAGGTCAATATTAATAAGGCCTTTCAATAAAATAGAATAAAGTGGATGTAATAAAGGTCAATATTAATAAGGCCTTTCAATAAAATAGAATAAAGCGGATGTAACAAGACCTAATGAAGCTTCTACTTCTAGAAGGATCTTCCTCTAGATGCTTCTTTTTAGTATAAATAGGAGTCGAGGGTATGAGAACCCTAGCTTGGAATATTATTGTAATAGAGCTCTGCTCAACTGGAGGTTGCCCCCTCGAAGAGGCCCATGAACATTGCTTTCAGATTCAAAGTGTTATTTATGTTGTTATTCTTATATCATTTTAGTGTTATTGTGGTGAATGTTCTGGTTATATTGTTGTTATTTTTCCATTACTAGCATTTTATTTCTATTATGCATACATTTTATATCTGGTATATTACAAGTCGTATCAGAGCACTTTCCTCGGCAGAAAGTGTGGGTTAAATTTTTTCTTTTCAGGGTAGAGACGTATTCCGGTGTCTTTAAGGCACAAAGATCTGTCATTATGCGCATAAACCCATGGTTGAGGGATTCATACACGCAGGAAATACAAGTGGTACTTAAGCACACATTTGTTGGCCACCCTTGTAACCCTTTTTGGTACCCCTTCGAGTGGTAGCGCATCAGACAACACCTGTGTACAGATCGGCCTAGATTACCTAAAGCCCTCTTTAGATAAACCGATCAGCCACCTGACTGCTATAGTGTCACTGAGAATAGCACTCAGGAAGATACTCTCTAGTACCTGGGTAGTCGGGTAGTACGGCTAAGGGTACGGTCTATCTTCCTTAGTTAGTGCCCTGAGATATTGGGCCAAGTACTACTGTTGGACCTCGCACGTATATCAGAGAGATATAGCATAGGGAAAACCCTTGTTTGTAGAACCCTTGAATACCTAACCCTTGGGGATAGAAACATAAACAAAATAAAATAGAAAATATTTATTTCCGCGCAATTATGTTCGGGTTGCCAAGTAAATAGACATTTCTTTTTGGTTAAGCATTTGGGCATTTCCTCTCTACAGTATTCTTCAGACTGGACGTAAAAAAATAAAAAAATAAAAAAAATCGCCATTATTTCATCCCTATTCCATTGTATTCATCTCTTTGCCAAAACTTTTTTACCCCGCCCGCCCCTTTTCAGTTCCCCCATCCTCATGGCCCATACTCGTAGCCAAGACTTGGAATCTTGCTTCAACACCTTGCAGGCTGGTCTCATTGAGACCCAACAAGAAGTGAAAAAACTCAGTGCCAATGTCACCGCCATCAATACAACCATGCAATCCTCAATGGGAAAAATCAAACAAGACCTCACCACCCATCTTGAATCAGTATTTTCGACACTCTGCACCAATCTGCATATCCGTACAGATAACCCTTCCTCTTCCTCACCCCCACATACTGAAGGTGACCATTCCTCTCATTCCCATACCTTGCAGAACCATCACTTTCAACATGACCTATGCCTTCCACGGGTGGATGTGACCAAATTTGATGGCTCGGACCCCACTGGTTGGGTAACCCAAATGAAACATTACTTCTGTTTATACAACATTACAGATGTGTTGGTAGCCCAACGTTTTTGTTAACTTTTTGTATCAATTAAATGATTTATATAGCTGCCTAACTGGGGTCATAAATTTTTATTACTCTTCATGAGCGATTTTTGAAATGACAATCATAATTTGTCACTTTTCCCTATTGTTTATTTCACGCTTCGTTCATGACTGAAAGCATGAAAATGAAGGATGAAAACTTGCGACTGTGTTATCATTCTGTTTGAAAAATTATTAAAGGAAAATTGTTTCTACAATCTATTAATGAAGCTTTGCTCCTTGCCATGAAGAGTTATTCTCTTTGTTTCGATTCCTTGAACCCCAAGCATGCTTAGGGATTGATAGAGGACCTTTTTTATTTGAGTTTTGGTATGGTTTTTGTTTAATTCTTGGTTATACGTTTCCTTTTTACTAGGCCTTTGATTTTTTATTTTCAACCTCCCCCAAACCTTATGATCAAACCCACTGTGTGTGCACTTATTTTCATTTTGAATGCTCTACTCGTGGTTTGTACTTTATGACAGTTGGCAATACGATTTGCAGTCAGCCATCATTTCTAAGACTAGTCTTGGGCTTTGCAAACCCTCTTCACATGCATTTCAATTAACACCCATCTTATCATTATGAGTTTTTTGTTCATACGTCGTTCACTGTTGGTGTTTCTCGGGCTCGGGGTATGGCTCTGGTCTGTCTCACAAACCCTCCCTACACACTGTGTTTGATCGATTACCTTTTCATCTAGTATGGATCCTATTGTTAGAGTCGAACCAAATGGAATTCAAACTTTGCTCTTATAGGACGATGACAGAGAAGATCTGGAGAGTAATGGTTGGCTCGTTTTCCTTAGAAAATTTCAGGGTTTCAATTTACAAACTGCCCAAGAATTCACTTTCTCCTTCGATGGGTGTAGAGCTAAAGTGGGTGATGTCCAACTGGAGGTTACAGAGGATTTCTTGAGTCAAGCTACAGGACTCCTTGCAAGCGGTCAAAGGTGGTTCAAAAATGCAAAAGTGGAAGAAGTCCCTTGGAGTCTCCTCTTTACCTCTTGGAAGATAAAAGGATGTTACAAAGTTATGCCCATATTTTTACTGAAATCTCGATGGCACGATATGCTTGTTGTGTTAAAACAGTTTGTCACCTGTGAAGGACATTTCGGTCTTGTGTTTCTGTACCATTTTCATCTGCTTATGATTTTTATGGGGTTTCCTTTGAACATGCCATATTATTTATTGAGGAGCCCTTATAAAATGGACAAAAGGTATAGAAAACAAGGATTAGACTTGAGCCTCTTCCATCACGGCTTAGTAAAAATCTTGCTTGTGCATCAATTAGAATTGCATAATGACAGTTGGGATTCATTCATAACCAGAAATGGTTATGATAACCCTGATATGGAGGAGGTCGACAAACTTGTGGTTGAAGAGACCCTTGTCTACCCTACAGTGCCCCTCTCACCTACCCAGACCTGTGTCTCGACCTCCTACAACAAACCCTCGCTCGATCCAAAGGTTATTGAGCAGGTCAATGAGCAAGTTATACACCCTAGTGACTCTGTTAAAAATTTAAAGAAACCTATAGGTGAGATATCTAAATGCCATCCTAATTTAATATTTAAAAACAAGAGAGCCGAGAGGTTAATTTCAAGAAATCTTCGAAACAAGTCGAAATCTCATGCGAGCTCAATCAGCATGATCGAGGTACATGAGAGTTCGAACTCCGAAATCGATAGGTTCCTCACTGGAGAAGATCCCCTTTCATTCTAGCCACATCTCGATTGGCCCTACAAATTTGTGGACAATTTACCTCCCTGTCTGAAACAAAATGTAGAGTTTCCTGGTGTTAAATTGGGTAATGAATCTACTGTCCGTGTGGAAGATGCTCCGATTCACAATCATGTTTGTTCCCATGCAACCGCCGCACAGTCGAAATGTGAAGTCTATCTATCCTGGATTGATAGATATTATACTGATACCCCTATCCTACAGTCATGGGTTAAGGCTCTCACTGATCAGATGTCATGTCCCGGGGAAGCTTGCTTCATTCTCCATTCCCCGACAACGGCGCAAATTTGTTATCGCTCCAGGAAACTCTCATAGGCTGTAAGTCAGAGATACCTGGTAACTCAATATTTTTGGGAACTATTATCTCAATAATGGGTTGGGGTTTTGGATCAAGATGAATATCTCAAACTCTGAGTTATATTCTCAAGACAGTCTTAACTATAATCATGCAACACAAGGCCTTCAAGAGATATTGTCAGATAGGTTTGAATAACAGGTGGATGAGAAAACTAATCAATCAACCAGAGAATTCATAAAACCATATGTATAATGGGTCAACAAACTTGTCAATGATGCTTGTGATTCTTGCTTAGTAATCAAAAGTAAGATGACAGTTACCAGGATCATTAAACAGAGACAAAATAACTAATTCCACTCATAACCATAGACATAGATAAAATAAGGTCTGACAGTAACAAAAGAAAGAAGCTTGCTGGTTGATATATTAAAGAAAGTGTCTTGTTACAAAACAGTAGCATGTAGAACTCAAAATCAAACCCCCTTAGTTCCTATTCTACCTTTAGCTTTATAGCTTTACAATGCATTATCTAGATCCTGAAAGAATGGATCTGATTTACTAAAAACAGAAAGTCAAACTATATTTTCAAGAAATAAGGAAAGATCTTCAAAATGAGGTCAATCCCACATATGATGGTCTTCAGAGGTAGTAGAGTCCTGATGTAGTGCAGATTAGCCTCCCAAAGTTGTTTGATGACTCTTCCAAAAGATAGAATTTGAATTTGCTGAGTTGAGCAAAAACCCTATATTTTTGCCTTTGAAAAATGTACCAAACTTGATTAAAACATCTCTTCTTTTCCTTATCCATCAAAGTAACCATTGGATCTGACTTGATAATTCACCACCTGTCTATTCCAAGAGGTTTCATCTCATTCTGATTCAAAAATTTCTGATCTGGGCGAAATTTCAAGTATTCTGGTCATTACAGGCTTTCGGTGGTTAAGAGGGTCAAAATTTAGGCCTCTTAACCACTGAAAGCTGTAGCTTTCAAAAACAAATCTGCGGCAAATAAATTTGCTTGAGAATCGCAACAACTCAGATTTTTCTTTGGAATTAGATGACAAATGGCTCAATAACAACAATTGAACTCAAACTTCACTTGGCAATCACCACAAATGATGGAATTATGGTTTATGAGTATGCGATTGCATGAGGAAATCACAGGATCAAAGTTTTAACAACTGGGATTGAAGATACACATGGCAGCATTATGTTTAATTATGTATTTGATTCACAACATTCATACAACTATAATATGATGCTAATAGTTTGCAGGAGGACTTGGCGTTCAATAAGGGACTTAATGAACATTAAACCATATTCAAAATAAACCATCATGATTGTAATTCCCGTGACTATGACAGAACTGAAAATCTACGTGATGGATCATTTCTAACTCTTGGATGACTCCTACCATCTCAAAATACTCACGCCCCTCGGTTATTTTGAAGTAACGCGAACCACCCTAGCGCAACACGGAATACTCATAAAATATGTAATCTCATCATCTCAGAATTTGATCGATTTCCCATGCCATCTGACCCTTCTGTGTGCATGGACCTGCTTCCTCTGCTCATACTCATTAAGCATTGTAAACACGTGATCAAGCTCAGCGAATTTATAAGATTGCCCAGAAATGAGAGATGTTGTGGATGAATTATGAGACAAGACAACCTCATACCCATCTCTATATGAACTCATTCATTCTGCCATCAATTTCCAAAACATTGCTCCTGCACCTGCTCCTCCCCTGCTAGCTGAAACATATACATGTTTATATACCAAATCAAATACGTTGTCTCTCTCACCCATACCGAATCCAGAGTTTTTGGATGATTTCCAAAACTCTACAAACAAAACTGGTTTCTTCAATATTCTGCTTCCATCTTCCAGATGGGTTGCTATCCAATTCTGTAGAAATGAAACCTAGGCATCCTCATTTGATCCAGCAAGCCAGATATCAGGATAAGAATGAACAGTTGCAAAATCAATTCCTGTGGTTATGTGAAAATTATTCATGATATTTTTTGCATCACCGAAACTTAATGGAAATCTGACATATGAAGGCTAGGAATACATTTTGGCATCAATTCATCACTCAAACCTGAAATAATAACCTGTATAATCGCCATTTGACATGACAGAAATCATACTCCTGCAAGCTCGACAATCTGTAAAAAACACTGATCTTTCAGGGAAATTTTTACTACCTTCCCAAGCTCTAAATCTAAATCTGATTGCACCATTGGAAATCTTATGATCTTTAGTTAAAAATCGACTATTTGAACGTGCAAAACGAACATTCCACGGCTGAGAAAATTGATTTTTCCCAAAGGCATTTTTTTCTGGAAATTCCGACTTTCGGTGGTTAACTAGCCCGAAATTTAGCCTGTTAACCATCGAAAAGCTCTGCTTTTGGTGGTTAACGAACCATTTTTTTAGCCTGCCTTAACCACCAAAACCTGAAATTTGAAATTTTGAATGCCAAGACCAAATCAAATGATTTTTCCAAGTTTGTATTTGAAAAGCAGACCATCTAATGCACCCAAAAAAAAATTGAAATGAAATTTTGAACCTGTTCTTATCTCCTAAAAATTAGCAAAACGACAGTGTTATTTTGGGATATAACAGACACTCCTTCCCTAATGAGCCCTAACTTTTCACGAGGTTTCATTCTCTACACGTTTGCCTCTGATCGGTCTTATGTTGTTGTGCTAACCCAAAAGAATGTTGAAAACAACAAAGTTTTGATTGTCTTTATGAGCTCAGCCTTTAAGAGAGAAAAATTTAATTACCCAATAGTAGATTAGCAGGATTATGCTGTTTTTAAGGAAGTAAAACACTTTCAATCTTATCTACTGAAGACTAGGACGAAAATCATTGTCCCTTACCCTGCTGTCAGGTATTTGTTAGTGCAGAAAGAACTGGGTGAAAAAAGAGCAAACTGGGTCACATTCTTACAAGAATATGACCTCAAAATTACTCCAGCACAAATTGTTAGAGGCCAAGGTTTATGTAAATTGGTTGTTGACTCAACTATAAGACAAAAAAATAAAACTGATATGTTAATTCAAGATCAGCCCAATCAAAATCAAATCTGTTGTGCACAAAACCTTACTAGTCCTTGGTATGATCACATCAAATTTTATCTAATTCACGGATCATCTCCCTGTCACCTTGATCCAAAAAAGAGGAGAGTGTTAAGATTAAAATCTGCTTCTTTTCAACTGGTAAATGGCATATTGTTTCACCAAAATTTTGATGGAATACTTATGCGTTGTCTAGAAAAAAATGAAGCAGATAAAGTCATATTAGAATTATATTCAGGGGAGACTGGTGGGCATTTTGGTGGAGACACCACTGCCCACAAAGTATTAAGGGCAGGATATTACTGGCCTACTCTTTTCAAAGATTCCCATGCATTATGCTGCAAGTGTGTGATCTGTCAAAAGGCTTCTGGACGAGTACATAAGTCAGCATTCCCGCTGCAACCTGTCTCGGTAGACTCCCCTTTTCAGCAATGGAGCCTTGATATTATAGGCCCAAACAACCCGACCTCTGTGCAGTAGCATAAATACATCATAACAACCACAGATTATTTCACTAGATGATCCGAGGTTGCACCATTAAAAGTGGTAAACACCAGCCAGGTAATGTCTTTCCTGAATTCAAATATTATTACTCATTTCGGTATTCCTGAATGCCTAGTATTCGATAATGCTTCCTACTTTTGGTCTATCGAAATGAGTGATTTTGCTTTAGAAAAAGGAATAAAATTAAAGTATTCTGTCAGCTATTACCCCCAAGGCAATGGTTTGGCTGAATCAACTAATAAAAACTTGATCAAGATCGTCAAGAGAACGGTCTCCGAAAATCATAAAAACTGGCATAATGAACTATTTAATGCAATCTGGGCTGATAGGGTAACTCCTAAAATTGTTGTTGGTAATTCCTCATCTCTGCACTTATCGCAAAAGGTTCAAGAAGAGGACTGCCCTCCTTTGGAAATTCAGATTAATGCTTTGCTGAAGTTAGAGGAAGTAAGAGCTCAAGAGAAACAAAAATTGGATCAACATCAACTCATTGTCAAAAACTGGTTTGATTCCAATTCTGCCTCAGACAGAAATTTCGACGTAGGTGATCTTGTCCTTAAGTGGGAAAAACCTCATGAGGGGAAAGGTGAACATTCTAAGTTCCAAAACCTGTGGTTGGGACCATTCTTACTTGCTAAAAAACTAGGTCCCAGTTCTTTTCGCCTGCAAAATTTAGAGGGACAGCGAGACACCTTCCCGGTGAATGGCCAAGCTCTCAAAAGGTATTTCACCTGAAAACTCTCCCATACACCTTTTGTAAATATTTTTCTGTTTTGATTTCCTTGTTGTTTGTTTTTCTTTTTATTTTTGTTTATCGGTCTTTTTGAAACAAACATGCATGTACTACGGTCTAGCTCAGACAAAGAAAACATAATACTTCATCTCGAAAATAGCTGTCAAAGGTTGTCAGAACATCAATTGTTTTCTTTCTCTGAAATTATAGGCTAGTTAAAGATGACATTTTGTTTGAAAGTCGATTCCTCAGTTTCAATTTGCACTTGAAAGTACTCACGATTATCTTTAAAAAATCTCTTTACGTTGTCCCTACTCTTTAAGAAAGCAACTCAATGATATCTCCCTGTTCTTGAAAATTAGATTTATTAATGAACTATTTTTCATATCTTGATGAAGGATAGCAAGAAAAATTTATAGGCCTCTGGCATATTAAGTTATGATAAAAATCTGGAGTTTTCAGTGTCACCCCACTTTGTTGAATATTTTTAAAAACTATATCAGAATGTGAATAAAATCTCAGAGAGTTGTGGGAAGTGTTTGTAAACCCGTCGGAACACTGAACAGGTCTACTGGAAGCGGGTAGATGCATGCATGATGCCAAGAAAACTTCGTCAGGGTACTGAGAAAGCCCACTGGTAGTGAAGCGATGTCAGGTAAAAGAAAATTCTCAGATATAAATCTTGTTTTGTCCATAAGCATCCTCCGTTCTCATTTGAAATTTCTTTGACAGGATACAGACGTCAAAGTGGGTTAATTGACATCCCTGTCGAGGCTATGAATGTCTACTGGAAGCAGTGGCCCTGTCAACAGTATTGGAGACATTAACTTAAAAGTCATGGCTTTCTTTTGTGAAGTTTGTCAACAGATTTCGTTCTTTTTAAAATGAAAGATGTCTGAAACTGGACTGCATCATGATTATTAAAGATGTTCAAATAACCTTTCAGTTGTTCTTCTATCTGGAGCTTTTCAGATTTCTCTAACCTGAACTCGTTCATATTACAAAGATAATTGTTTCTCCCAGCATGTCGCCATTGTTGGCAGCCCAACATTTTTGCTAACTTTTTATATAAATTAAATGATTTATATAGCTGCCTAACTGGGGTCATAAATTTTTATTACTCTTCATTGGCAATTTTTGAAATGACAATCGTAATTTGTCGTTTTTCCCTATTGTTTATTTCATGCTTCATTCATGACTGAAAGCATGAAAACGAAGCATGAAAACTTGCGACTGTGTTATCATTCTGTTTGAAGAATTATTAAAGGCAAATTGTTCCTACAGTCTATTAATGAAGCTTTGCTCCTTGCCATGAAGAGTTATTCTATTTGTTTCGATTCTTTGAACACCAAGCATGCTTAGGGATTGATAGAGGACCTTTTTTATTTGAGTTTTGGTATGGTTTTTGTTTAATTCTTGGTTATAGGTTTCCTTTTTACTAGGCCTTTGATTTTTATTTTCAACCTCCCCCAAACCTTATGATCAAACCCATTGTGTGCACACTTATTTTCATTTTGAATGCTCTAGTCAAGGTTTGTACTTTATGACAGTTGGAAATATGATTTGCAGTCAACCATCATTTCTAAGAATGTTCTTGGGCTTTGCAAATCCTCTTCACATGGATTTCAATTAACGCACATCTTATCGTTATGAGTTTTCTATTCATACGTCGTTCACTCTTGGTGTTTCTCGGGCTCGGGGTATGGCTCTAGTCTGTCTCACAAACCCTCCCTGCATGTTGTGTTTGATCGATTACCCTTTCATCCAGTATGGCTCCTGTTGTTAGAGTCAAACCAAATGGCATTCAAACTCTTCTCTTATACGACGATGCCAGAGAAGATCTGGAGAGTAATGGTTGGCTCGTTTTCCTTAGAAAATTTCAGGGTTTCAATTTACAAACTACCCAGGAATTCTCTTTCTCCTTCGATGGGTGTAGAGCTAAAATGGGTGATGTCCAACTAGAGGTTATAGAGGATTTTTTGAGTCAAGCTACAGGATTCCCTGCAAGCGGTCAAAGGTGGTTCAAAAATGCAAAAGTGGAAAAAACCCCTTGGAGTCTCCTCTTTACCTCTCGGAAGATAAAAGGATGCGACAAAGGTATGCCCATATATTTATTGAAAGCTCGATGGCATGATCTGCTTTATGTGTTAAAATAGTTTGTCACCTATGAAGGAGGTTTCAGTCTTGTGTTTCTTTACCATTTGCGTCTGCTTATAATTTTCATGGGGTTTCCTTTGAACATGCCATATTATTTATTGAGGAGCCTTTATAAAATGGGCAAAAAGTATAGAAAACAACGATCAGACTTGAGCCTCTTCCATCATGGATTAATAAAAAACTTGCTTGTGCATCAATTAGAATTGTAGAATGACAATTGGGATTCATTCATAACCAGAAATGGTTATGATAACCCTGATATGGAGGAGGTCGAAAAACTCGTGGTTGAAGAGGCACTTGTCTACCCTACAGTGCCCCTCTCACCTACCCAGGCCTGTGTCTTGACCTCCTACAACAAACCCTCGCTCGATCCAAAGGTTATTGAGAATGTCAGTGAGCAAGTTATACACCCTAGTGACTGTGAAAAATTTAAAGAAACCTACAGGTGAGATATCTAAAGGCCATCCTGATTTAAATTTTAAAAACAAGAGAGTCGAGAGGTTAATTTCAAGAAAGCTTCGAAACAAGTTGAAATCTCATGCGAGCTCGATTAGCATGATCGAGGTACATGAGAGTTTGGAATCCAAAATCGATAGATTCCTCTTTGAAGAAGATCCCCTTTCGTTCGAGCCACATCTCGATCGGCCCTACAACTTTGTGGACAATTTACCTCCCTGTCTGAAACACAATGCAGATTTCCCTGGTGTTAAATTGGGTAATGAATCTACTATCCATGTGGAAGATGCTCCAGTTCACAATCATGTTTTTTCCCATGCAACCGTCGCATAGTCGAAGTGTGAAGTCTATCTATCCTGGATTGATAGATATTATACTGATATCCCTATCCTACAGTCACGAGTTACGGCTCTCATTGATCAGATCGATGTCTTAACGAAGGAAAACCAGAGGCTCAAATATGTTATTCAAGAAAAAGAAAAACTTATGAAGACAACAGGCAATGTAGTATTTAAAAACGTTGAGGCTACAACAGCCATTGTAATTTCCAAGGTTGTCTGATACAATTTTATCTCATAGTTGGAGGTATGATTCTTTATCTTAAAATAATATTATTTGTTAAAACTAGATTGCTTTGTTCTTACACTAAATTGGATTTCCTTTACTAAAATAACTAACTATAGAATCACAGATTCTGTAGCCAGTTATGTTAATTTGAAATTTGCAAATTAATGTTTGAATATGTATCTAAACATTTCTATTTTTCCTTTTCCTTATAGGATATTCAGGAGTTCGTGATTATCAATTGATCTAAGGCATCATTGAGACCTGCCAGTCATATCTTTGATGCATTTTGTATGAACAGAAATAAACTTATTATCTTTAAAGGATTTTAGTAGGATCTGGGTGGTTGTATCCCCCTTTTATTTTTGTAATCAATATCTGATCTCAGAAGAGGAAATAGTTACCTTTCTGAAGGCTTTATAAACCCATTATTTTTTGTAATCTGAACATCTAGGCCTGGGGCTAGTTGTGAACAAGTTTATATTTGAATTTTGGACATGACATGTGTTTACATTTCTGCCTTAGTTGTTCGTAAATTTTGTTTTTGTCTATAATTTGTTTATCTTGATTATTTGATGACTCTTGATAGCTTTCGTCTTCATAGATTATTATGTCGTCAAGATAGTTTTTCTTTCACAGTTCATAATTTTATGCTTCAGTTATATGAAAATAATGAATGATCATTCAATTCATATTATAAGGTTTACCTCAAACATGTTGACTGATTAAACACAAGCTGCAACTGTCGGATTTATCTTATGCATTATAGCTTACAGTCTATTATATCATAGTTATTATTTTTGTGTCCTATTGTTTTATCAATTAAATACACCAGTCAATATACAGTTTGGTGTTTATTCCAAACAGCGTGAAGATGTACAGCAGATTTATCTCGTGGATGGACTGATGTACGATTTATACAAACACTTGGATGCATATTCTTCAAGTGATTAATAGGTTAGTCTGTTCCTTTTATTTGCTTATTCATTATAGAAATTCTTATATGTAGTATAACTTTCACTGTTTACATTTTTCTGTTTAAATAGTAGTTTGATATTCGATCTTACAGATGTATATAGATTATTAAACAAACCAAAAATAAATAGTTCATTTTGCTTTCTTTATCTACTTTCATTAAAAGATCTATTTTCACATTGATTTTTGTGAGTACAGATTAAAACTCATGAATTGTATAAAATGCATATAAATTAGACAAACAGTTCTGTGTGTAGATATTATTTAAAGTAAGTTGTATATTTATGTGTACATATATATAATAGTGATTAGTAGTTAGCGAGTTATTTTGTTTCTTTTATTTATTTATTTGTTTCTTCTAGGACTTTAGATTGGCCAACGGAGCCATTAAACCCGTCAAAGTGAGTCAATCCAAACAACTTGGGTTAATTAGACAACCCCGGACCATATTCATTCTTCCAGTTGACGTGCAGTAATTTTCCCCCGTCAACAAATGGCACTAGAAGGAGGGCCTGAATACTATTGATAGCACATGGAGGTCGCAAGACTCCTCCCCCACCTACCTGCTCAACTATAGTAACAACAAGTCATTCTGACAACAACATTGTCTCTCAAACATCAACCACATCAAACGACAATCCACGGATTACCGTTGAACCAGTAACACCAAACCCCCAGTGGTCGACATACAAGAAATTGTTCGTCAATCCTTTCTAAGGACACATGGTTCTTTGGCCTATATTATACAACCAGATCGGCCATTAAATCAACCATTAGACTTATCTGATATGAGGGATCAACTTGAAGGCACTAGTCTTACCCTAAACCCTACAGATCCATATCATATCCTCACTCCTGCAGCAGGAGGATCTGGTAGTCCATCATCACCACCCCCTTCATCTCCTTCTTCTTCAAGAGAAGAATCATTAGATGAAGGAAGTTCTTCATCTCAGCCTTGGACACCACCCACGGCTATGGAAAATCCAAATAATCCTGCAAGACCTTGGCTCAATCAAGATGTAGTTGCCATGCCTGGACCCCAACATCCTTTACCTAAACACCCAGAGAAATGGCTCCCCAAATTCGATCCAAATTCCAAGCAGATCTTTGAAGATCATATCAAAAAATTCATTCTAGCCATTAGGTTCTGTAGTGTTGAACACAAAGACATAGTATGTAGACTCTTTCCATATACATTTGAAGGCAATGCCTCTACCTAGTACTTTTCCCAACAACCCCACACCATTGTATCTTGGGAAATATTCGAATCTTGTTTCCTTGAGAAATTCGAAGACGACAAATCTCTTGAAATCTTAGTCATGGAACTCTATAGTTTAAATATGAACCCCAAGGAAAAGATAAAAGACTTTAATCAAAGGTTTATAACATTAAAGAATCGGATCCCCACGGATTCAATGCCTGCTAAAAATCTTATCATCGCATATTACATGGAAGCCCTACACCAAAACATAGCAATCTGGGTAAAAAGGTCTAAGAAAACAACATTATTAGAAGCCTTCGAGGAGGCGAGTCAAATCGAGAAAGATTTTCTTAGCCTAAAGGACAATACTTGTAACGAGGAAGAGACCACTTCATCCTCCAAGAAGAAAATCAAAATTCTTCCTAGACCTCCCCAAACCAAAACTCAATCAAACAGTTCTGATCTTGAAAGTTTACACAAGGTCATTCAAAAGTTGTCAAACTAGGTTAAAGATTTGAGAAGATCAGTTGAAGAAGCTTCTTCAAGCAAAGGGTCTTACAAACCCCCTTTCAGAAAGCCTTTTCCCACAAACCGGCCTAACTCAAATTCTGAAGGCCTAAACTTAGAAAGCTTACAGTTTTCTATCCAAACAATTCTAGAAGCACATGATAACTTGATTCCTCCTGAGATTCCTGAAGACATGGTTGAACAAGAAATAGTGGAAGAGGACGAATCCTCTCCCAACATTTTCGGGCATTTTTCGGATAGCATCTTTCAGGCTAATTTCGAAATAGTGCATCCTTACAATACCAGAAATAAAACAACGAATAAGTCTTTTTCTGAAATTGGAACTAATGCACCTCAAAAACAGTCTAAACCAATTGAAACTAAATAGAATTCAACAACTCCAAGTTTAGAGTATGATTTGATTGAGGATCTCAAAAAACTTAGAGCTAATATTTCTGTTTACGAATTATTGAAATTTCCTTTTCTTCTGCAAAATATGTTGTAGAATATTGCAGAAAACAACAAAAATAACAATCCGAACAGCAACAAATTTGCTGAAAACAGCCCCAAAACACCTCAAAAGGTCTCCATTAAAACAACACTAGAGTCCTTTGATAAAAAAGACTTTATTGTGAAAAGTGTAACAAATGTAGATAAACTAGTTCTTGGGGTTGCGACTAAAAAACAACAAACTTCAGCTGTTAATACTCGCAGAAATGTTCCATGCTTTTTGTTGACTTTTAAAATTTTCAATAGGAATGTACATAATTGTATGGTAGATTAAGGTGCATCGTCAAACGTAATGCCTTGGTCTGTCTGCCAAAAAATCAATGCTGAAGTTCAACCTTCCAGTCTGAAAATTATTCAGCTTGATCAAACTAGTGTTAAAGTAATAGGTGAGTTAAAAAATGTACTTATCAGATTATCATCTGATCCTAAAGTCCATCAGGTTATTGATATTATTGTCGTTGATATCCCTGAAGTATATGGCTTATTTTTAAGTAGAGATTGGTATGAACAACTACATGGTTATTTTGTGACAGATTGGTCTCACTTGTGGCTGCCCGAGAATGGAAAGCCTAACAGAATCAAGGTCAATCGTGAGAATTATCTTAAGTTCACAGTAACTGATTTAAATGATCCTAATGAACCATTCACTGCTTCTGCCAATTTACCTGAAATGCAGAGGATGAACACCTTTTTTGGCAATTTCATGGTTGAAACTTCTACCATTACTGACCCGGAACAACAGTCTGAAATTATGACATGCACACAGTCAACAACTCTCTCTCAGTGGTCACATGCACCTGACGAAAATCAGATCTGGTCTCTTTACTTCGATGGATCTAAATCTAAGGAAGGAGCCAATGCAGGATATGTGCTCATTGATCCAGCAGGTAACAAAACTTTGATTGCTTGCCGATTAGAATTTGTATGTACAAACAATACAGCCGAATACGAGACACTCCTGCAAGGTCTCAGAAAAGCACTAGATTTGAAGATTCAGAATTTAACAGTCTTTGGTGATTCAAAAATTGTGGTTAGACAGGTAAAAAATTATATTCACTGTTTATCTCCACACCTGAAAAGCTATCAAACTTAGGTATGGTATTTAATGAACAAAATTTTTGCGTTTAACATTAATTATTTTCCAAGATTGAATAATTCTGAGGCTGATTTGTTAGCTAATGTCGCCTCAAAACTTTTTCCTGCAGAAGGCCTTTCTCCAAATGCATTTTTCGTCGAGTTGTTGTTCAGACCATCCATCCCAGACAACATCACAAATTGGAGAGTCTTCGATGACAATCAATAGATCATAAGTTTTCTGCACATGGAAGAGACTTTCCAAGGCACAATTATCGACGAAGGTACCCACGACGAAGACCTTCACAATTTTACGGTAATATCGGATCCAATATCCCTAGAGTCCACATTAGATATGGTAAACTCTATCCCAAAATCTATGGTAAGATTAGAAAGGTTTTATGATCTTCAAGATAAATTCAGAAAATCAGCGAATTGTAAAATGAATAGTTCTTCCTTGACACATGAAAAAGTAAATTTACGAACTAAAGATAACCCACAATGCATCAATTTGGGGATGGGATGTTCTGAGAAAGAAAAGACAACATTTGTTAAGTTGTTTAAAGAATTTAAGTATGTCTTTGCTTGGACATATGACGATCTAAAAACCTTTGATCCTAACATCATACAACACATTATTCCCATGAAACCCCAAACCCAACCTTTTCAACAAAAGTTAAGAAAGATGCACCCAAAACTTGAACCAACAGTCAAGAAAGAACTAAACAAACTCTTGAATGCTAAAATAATTTTCCCAGTAAGACATAAACAGTGGGTCTCTAATATTGTCCATGTAAGGAAGAAGAGTGGTGAAATCCGACTATGTGTCAATTTCCAAAATTTAAACCGAGCATCTGATAAAGACAACTACCCTGTTCCTCCCATGGAACAGATCCTCCAACAAGTATCTGGTTCTAAAAGATTATCGTTGCTGGATGGTTTTTCAGGGTATAACTAAGTCCTTATGTCTCCCCTAGACCAGTTGAAAACCACTTTCCGTACTCCATGGGGTACCTATGCTTATAGAAAGATGCCCTTTGGGCTTCTTAATGTCGGTGCCACCTTTCAGAGAGCGATAGATATCTCTTTCTCTGGTCTAATCAATCAATCTGTAGCAGTTTATATAGATGATTTCACTGTCTTTTCAAAGAATAAAGGAGATCATTTAGCTCATTTAAGATCTGTTCTACAACGATGTCGTAAGTACGACATCTCTTTAAATCCTAAAAAATCTGTCTTTGCAGTAGAACAAGGCAAGCTACTCAGATTCATTGTATCAAATGAGGGGATGATCATTGACCCTAAAAGGACTCAACTCATTTCAAAACTCCCCCCTCCCTCTTCCAAAAGCTCAATGCAATCCTTCTTAGGTCAGATAAATTTTGTTAGAAGGTTCATCCCCAGCTTTTCAGAAATGGTCAGGCCATTACAAAACTTAATAAAAAAAGATGTACAGTACCATTGGGGACCTCTAGAAATTCAAGCTTTTGACTCAATAAAAAAGGCTATCATAGACGCTCCTTCCTTAATGAGCCCTGACTTTTCGCAAGATTTCATTCTCTAAACATTTTCCTTTGATCGGTCTTATGCTGCTATGCTAACCCAAAAGAATGTTGAAAACAACGAGGTTCTGATTGCCTTTATGAGCTCAGCCTTTAAGGTAGTAGAACTTAATTACCCAACAGTAGATCAACAAGATTATACTATTTTTAAAGTAGTAAAACACTTTTGATCTTATCTACAGAAGTCTAGGACAAAAATCATTGTCCCTTACCCTGTTGTTAGGAATTTGTTAGTGCAGAAAGAACTGGGTGAAAAAAGGGCAAACTAGGTCACATCCTTATAATAATATGACCTCGAAATCACTCCAGCACAAATTGTTAGAGGCCAAGGTTTATGTAAATTGGTTGCTAACTCAACTATAGGACATCAGAATAAAACCGATATGTTAATTCAAGATCAGCCCAATCAAAATCAAATCTGTTGTGCACAAAACCTTACTAGTCCTTGGCATGATGACATCAAATTTTATCTAATTCATGGATCATCTCCCTGTCACCTTGATCCAAAAAAGAGGAGAGCGTTAAGATTAAAATCTTCTTCTTTTCAGCTGGTAAATGGCATATTGTTTCGCCAAAATTTTGATGGAATACTTATGCGTTGTCTAGAAAAAGATGAAGCAGATAAAGTCTTATTAGAATTACATTCAAGGGAGGCTGGTGGGTATTTTGGTGGAGACACCACTGCCCACAAAGTATTAAGGGAAGGATATTACTGGCCTACTCTTTTCAAATATGCCCATGCATTATGCCGCAAGTGTGTGATCTGTCAAAAGGCTTATGGACTAGTACAGAAGTCAGCATTCCCGCTGCAACCTGTCTTGGTAGACTCTCCTTTTCAGCAATGGGGCCTTGATATTATAGGCCCAATCAACCCCACCTCCGTGCAGAAGTATGAATACATCATAGCAACCATAGATTATTTCACCAGATGGTCCAAGGTTGCACCATTAAAAGTGGTAAACACCAGTCAGGTAATATCTTTCCTGAATTCAAATATTATTACTCATTTCGGTATTCCTGAATGCCTAGTATTTGATAATGCTTCCTATTTTTCGTCTCTCGAAATGAGTGATTTTGCTTTAGAAAAATGAATAAAATTAAAGTATTCTGCCAGCTATTGCCCCCAGGGAAATGGTTTGGATGAATCAACTAATAAAAACCTGATCAAGTTCATCAAGAGAACAGTCTCTGAAAATCATTTAAGCTAGCATAATGCACTATTTAATGCAATCTGGGCTGATAGGGTAACTCCTAAAATTGTTGTTGGTAATTCCCCATTTTTTCGTGTTTACTGTAGGGAACCAATTCTTCCACCACATGTTCTTCTTTCATCTATGTAGTTATCGCAGAAGGTTCAAGAAGAGGACTTCCCTCCTTTGGAAAGTCGGATTAATGTTTTGCTGAAGTTAGAGGAAGTAAGAGCTCAAGCAAAATAAAAATTGGATCAACATCAACTCATTGTCAAAAACTGGTTTGATTCCAATTCTACCTTAGACAAAAAATTTTAGGTAGGTTTTCTTATCCTTAAGTGGGACAAATCTCATGAGGGGAAAGGCGAACATACTAAGTTCCAAAACCTGTGGTTGGGACCATTCTTAATTATTGAAAAACTAGGTCCCAGTTCTTTTCGCCTGCAGAATTTAGAGGGACTGCCAGACACCTTCCCGGTGAATGGCCAAGCTCTCAAAAGGTATTTCACCTAACAACTCTCCCATACACCTTTTATAAATATTTTTCTGTTTTGATTTCCTTGCTGGTTTTTTTTCTTTGTTGGTTTGTTTTTCTTTTTATTTTTGTTTATCGGTCTTTTTGAAACAAACTTGTCTATACTACGATCTAGATCAGACAAAGAAAACATAATACTTCATCTCGAAAATAGATGTCAAAGGCTGTCGGAACATCAATTGTTTTCTTTCTCTGAAATTATAGACTAGTTAAAGATGACATTTTGTTTGAAAGTCTATTCCTCGGTTTCAATTTGCACTTGAAAGTACTCACGATTATCTTTAAAAAAAATCTTTACGATGTCCCTGCTCTTTAAGAAAGCAACTCAACGATGTCTCCCTGTTCTTGAAAATTAGTTTTATTAATGAACTATTTTTCATATCTTGATGAAGGATAGCAAGAAAATTTTTAAGGCCTGTGACATATTAAGTTATGATAAAAAACTGGAGTTTTCAGCGTCACCCCACTCTATTGAATATTTTTAAAAACTATATCAGAATGTGAATAAAATCTTAGAGAGTTATGGGAAGTGTTTGTAAACCCACCGATACACTAAACAAGTCTACTGGAAGCAGGTAGATGCATGCATGATGCCAAGACAACTTCGTCGGGGTACTGAACAGGCCTGCTGGCAGTGAAGCGATGTTAGGAAAAAGAAAATTCTCAAATATAAATCATGTTTTAGCCATAAACGTCCTCCGTTCTGATTTGAAATTTCTTGGACAGGATACAGACATCAAAGTGGGTTAATTGACATCCCTGTCGAGGCTATGAACGCCTACTGGTAGCAGTGGCTCTATCAACAGTACTGGAGACATTAACTTAAACGTCATGGATTTTTTTTGTGATTTTTTTCACCAGATTTCGTTCTTTTTAAAATGAAAGATATCTGAAATTGGACTGTGTCATGATTATTAAATATGTTCAAATAACCTTTCAATTGTTCGTCGATCTGGAGTTTTTCACATTTATCTAACCTGAACTCATTCGTATTACAAAGATAACTGTTTCTCCCAGCATGTCGACATTGTTGGAAGCCCAATGTTTTTGTTAACTTTTTATATCAATTAAATGATTTATATAGCTACCTAACTGGGGTAATAAATTTTTATTACTCTTCATGAGTGATTTTTGAAATGAAAATCGTAATTTTTCACTTTTCTGTTGGGTATGTGTTATATTCTTTGCACGAGTAGTAGTGTCTGAGCGCCTGCGTCGGGCGTGCAGGGGGGTAAGAGGGGGGTGCAGGGGGGCGGAGCCCCCCGCGCGGGGGTTCGGGGGCAGCGCCCCCGGATTTTTTTTTTTGGGCCGACATATTTTCGCCGGTTTCGAGCCGACATATTATCGCCAGGCCGACATATTTCTGGGACGACATATTTCCGGGACCACATGATATTAGGTGGTTTTCGGTGTTCGACAACACAGGTATTCCAACAGAGGACGAACACCTTCAGTAACCACTCACATAACCAGATCAAAGATCAACACACCGATGTTTTCACGTGGTAAAACCCCTACGGGGAAACATCCACGGCCCCAGCCAACGCGACC
>ML795176.1:141147-189953 GCA_009831015.1 Picea engelmannii
TGTCGGGAACATATCGTGACCGTCGGATTTCCTAACTACAAATGCATACTAATGCATACTAAAGAAACACACTTTTACCTAACGACATATTAGACCAAGTAGATCTTAACTAACTCCTAAGTGTCTAAATATCCTAACATTCGGCACATGGTTTTTGCCGATGGTTTTCTATTTCCGGTTAAGGAATTAGGGTTTTAGACTAATCCAGGTCATTGGGTTAGGGTTTTGGATGCCGCTGGCTCCTATATGTATATTCTATTGTAAACAATGTAACAAAAAGTGTATCAATATAATATATGCTGGTTTTTTCGGTTTGGGTTTCCAGGTGAAAAATCTCTGTGTAATGTTTGTATTTGCCATTGCATCTTTTCTGTTCTTTTCTGAATATCAGTTTGCAGTAGATATTGTACAAGGTTAGAATTTACATTTTCCCTATTGTCTATTTCATCCTTCGTTCATGAATGAAAGCATGAAAACAAAGCATGAAAACTTGCGATTGTGTTATCATTCTGTTTGAAAAATTATTAAAGGAAAATTGTTCCTACAGTCTATTGATGAAGTTGTTCTCCTTGCCATGAAGAGTTATTCTCTTTGTTTTGATTCTTTGAACACCAAGCATGCTTAGGGATTGATAGAGGACCTTCTTGATTTGAGTTTTGGTATGGTTTTTGTTTAATTCTTGGTTATACGTTTACTTTTTACTAGGCCTTTGATTTTTTATTTTCAACCTCCCCCAAACCTTATATTCAAACCCACTGTGTGCGTACTTATTTTCATTTTGAATGCTCTAGTCGTGGTTTGTACTTTATGATGGTTGGTAATACAATTTGTAGTTGTCCATCATTTCTTAGACTAGTGTTGGGCTTTGCAAACCCTCTTCACATGCATTTCAATTAACTCCCATCTTATCGTTATGAGTTTTTTGTTCATACGTCGTTCACTGTTGGTGTTTCTTGGGCTCGGGGTATGGCTTTCTTCTGTCTCACAAACCCTCCCTGCATGTTATGTTTGATCGATTACCCTTTCATCCAGTATGGCTCTTATTGTTAGAGTCGAACCAAATGGCATTCAAACTCTGCTCTTATATGACGATGCCAGAGAAGATCTGGAGAGTAATGGTTGGCTCGTTTTCCTTAGAAAATTTCAGGGTTTCAATTTACAAACTGCCTAGGAATTTTCTTTCTCCTTTGACGGGTGTAGAGCTCAAGTGGGTGATGTCCAACTGGAGTTCACAGAGGATTTCTTGAGTCAAGCTATAGGACTCCCTGCAAGCGGTCAAAGGTGGTTCAAAAATGAAAAAGTGGAAGAAGTCCCTTGGAGTCTCCTCTTTACCACTCAGAAGATAAAAGGATGTGACAAAGGTATGCCCATATCTTTACTGAAAGCTCAATGGCACGATCTGCTTGCTGTGTTAAAACAGTTTTTCACCTGTGAAGGACGTTTCAGTCTTGTGTTTCTATACCATTTGCATCTGCTTATGATTTTTATGGGGTTTCCTTTGAACATGCCGTATTATTTATTGAGGAGCCTTTATAAAATGAGCAAAAGGTGTAGAAAAAACCGATCAGACTCAAGCCTCTTCCATCACGTCTTAATAAAAATCTTACTTGTGCATCAATTAGAATTGCAGAATGATAGTTGGGATTCATTCATAACCAGAAACAGTTATGATAACCCTGATATGGAGGAGATCGACAAACTTGTGGTTGAAGAGACCCTTGTCTACCCTACAATGCCCCTCTCACCTACCCAAGCCTGTGTCTCGGCCTCCTACAAAAAACCCTCGCTCGATCCAAAGGTTATTGAGAAGGTCAGTGAGCAAGTTATACACCCTAGTGACTCTGTTAAAAATTTAAAGAAACCTACAGGTGACATATCTAAAGGCCATCCTGATTTAAATTTTAAAAACAAGAGAGTCGATAGGTTAATTTCAATAAATCTTCGAAACAAGTTGAAATCTCATGTAAGATCAATCAGCATGATCGAGGTACATGAGAGTTCAGACTCCAAAATCAATAGGATCCTCGTTGAAGAAGATCCCCTTTTGTTCGAGCCACATCTCGATCGGCCCTACAACTTTGTGGATAATTTACCTCCCTGTCTGAAACACAATGCAGAGTTTCTTGGCGTTAAATTGGGTAATGAATCTACTGTCCATTTGGAAGATGCTCCAGTTCACAATCATGTTTGTTCCCATGCAACCGCCGCATAGTCGAAGTGTGAAGTCTGTCTATCCTGGATTGATAGAAATTATACTAATATCCCTATCCTACAATCACGGGTTAAGGCTCTCACTGATCAGATCGGTGTCTTAATGAAGGAAAACCATAGGCTCGAATCTGTTATTCAAGGAAAATAAAAATGTATGAAGACAACAGGCAATGTAGTATTTAAAAATGTTGAGGCTGCAACAGCCATTATAAATTCCAAGGTTGTCTGATACGATTTGATCTCATAGTTGGAGGTATGATTCTTTATCTTAAAATAGGATTATTTTTTAAAGCTAGATTGCTTTGTTCTTACAATAAATTAGATTTCCTTTACTAAAATAACTAGCTACAGAATCACAGATTCTGTAGCCAGTTATGTTAATTCAAAATTTGCAAATTAATGTTTGAATATGTATCTAAATATTTCTATTTTTCCTTTTACTTATAGGATATTTAGGAGTTCATGATTATCAATTGATCTGAGCCATCCTTGAGACCTACCAATCATATCTTTGATGCATTTTGTATGAACATAAATAAACTTTTGTTATCTTTAGAGGATTTTAGTAGGATCTAGGTGGTTGTATCCCCCTTTTATTTTTGTAATCAATATTTCATCTTAGAAGAGGAAATATTTACCTTTCTGAAGGCTTTATAAACCCATTATTTTTTGTAATATGAACATCTAGGCCTGGGGCTAGTTGTGAACAAGTTTATATTTGAATTTTGGACATGACATGCGTTTACATTTATGCCTTAGCTGTTTGTAAATGTTATTGTTGTCTATAATTTGTTTATCTTGATTATTTGATGACTGTCGATAGCTTTCGTCTTCACAGATTATTATGTCATCAAGATAGTTTTTCTTTCACAGTTCATGATTTTACGCTTCAGTTAAATGAAAATAATGAATGATCATTCAATTCGTATTATAAGGTTTACCTTAAACATGTTGAATGATTAAATACAAGATGCAACTGTCAGATTTATCTTATGCGTTATAGCTTACAGTCTATTATATTATAGTTATTATTTTTGCGTCCTATCGTTTTATCAATGAAATACACTAGTCAATATATAGTTTAGTGTTTATTCCAAACAACGTGAAGATGTACAGTAGATTTATCTCGTGGATGGACTGATGTACAATTTATACAAACAGTTGGATGCATATTCTTCAAGTAATTAATAGGTTAGTATGTTCCTTTTATTTGCTTATTCATTATAGAAATTCTTATATGTAGTATAGCTTTCACTGTTTACATTTTTCTGTTTAAATAGTAGTTTGATATTTAGTCCTACAGATGCATAAAGATTAAAAAACAAACCAAAAAGAAATAGTTCATTTTTCTTTCTTTATCTACTTTCATTAAAAGATCTATTTTCACATTGATTTTTGTGAGTTCAAATTAAAACTCATGAATTGTATAAAATGCATATAAATTAGACAAACAGTTCTGTGTGTAGATATTATTTAAAGTAAGTTGTATATTTATGTGTACATATATATAATAGTGATTAGTAGTTAGTGAGTTATTTTGTTTCTTTTATTTATTTATTTGTTTCTTCTAGGACTTTAGATTGGCCAACAGAGCCATTAAACCCGTCAGAGTGAGTCAATCCAAATGCCTTGGGTTAATTAGACAACCCCAGACCGGATTCATTCTTCCAGTTGATGAGCGATCATTTTCACCCATCAACAAATGGAGCTAGAAGGAGGGCCTGAATACTATTGGTGGCACGTGGAGGTCACAAGACTCCTCCCCCACCTACCCGCTCACCTATAGTAACAAGAAGTAGTTCTGACGACAACATTGTCTCTCAAACAACAACCACATCAAACGAAAATCCTTGGATTACCGTTGAACCAGTAACACCAAACCCCCCAGGGGGTGATGTACAAGAAATTGTTCATCAATCCCTTATAAGGACACACGGTGCTTTGGCTTGTATCAGACAACCAGGTCGGCCATTAAATCAACCATTAGACTTCTCTGATATTAGGGAGCACCTTGAAGGCACTGGTCTTATCATAAACCCTATGGATCTAAATCATATCCTCACTCCTGCAGTAGGACGATCTGGTATTCCACCATCACCACCCCCTTCATCTTCTTCTTCTTCTTCAGGAGAAGAATCATCAGACAAAGGCAGTTCTTCATCTCAGCCTTCGACACCACCCATGCCTATGGAAAATCCAAATAATCCCACCAGACCTTGGCTCGATCAAGATGCAATGGCCATACCTGGACCCCAAAATCCTTTACCTAAACACCCAGAGAAATGGCTCCCCAAATTCAATCCAGATTCCAAGCAGATCATTGAAGATCATATTAAAAAATTCATGCTCACCATTAGGCTCCATAGTGTTGAACATGAAGACGTATTATGTAGACTTTTTCCATATACATTTGAAGGGAATGCCTCTACCTGGTACTTTTCCCAATAACCCCACACCATTATATCTTGAGAAATATTCAAATCTTGTTTCCTTGAGAAATCCAGAGACAACAAATCTCCTGAAGTCTTATTCATGGTACTCTCTAGTTTAAAGATGAACCCCAAGGAAAAGATAAAAGACTTTAATCAAAGGTTTCTAACATTAAAGAATCCAATCCCCACGGGTTCAATGCCTGCTGAAAATCTTATCTTCGCATATTACACGAAAGACCTATACCAAAACATAGCAATCTGGGTAAAAAGGTCTAAGAAAGCAACATTATTAGAATCCTTTGAGGAGGTGAGTCAAATCAAGAAAGATATTCTCAGCCTAAAGGACAATACCTATAATGAGGCAGAGACTACTTCATCCTCCAAGAAGAAAATCGAAATACTTCCTAGACCTGCCCAAACCAAAACTCAATCAGACGGTTCTGATCTTGAAAGTTTACACAAGGTCATTCAGAAGTTGTCAAACTAGGTTATAGATTGAGAAGATCAGCTAAAGAAAATTCTTCAAGCAAAGGGCCTTACAAACCCCCTTTCAAAAAGTCTTTTCCCACAAACCGGCCTAACTCAAATTCTGAAGGCCTAAACTTAGAAAGCTTACAATTTATTATCCAGACAATTCTAGAAGCACATGATAACTTGATTCCTCCCGAGATTCCTGAAGACGTGGCTGAACAAGAAATAGTGGAAGAGGGCAAATCCTCTCCCAACATTTTCGGGCATTTTTCGGATAGCATCTTTCAAGCTAATTTCGAAATAGTGCATCCTTACAATACCATAAGTAAAACAACAAATAAATCTTCCTCTGCAAATGGAGCTTATGCACCTTAAAAACAGTCTAAACCAATTGGAACTAAACAGAATTCAGCAACTCCAAGTTTAGAGTATGATTTGATTGAGGATCTCAAAAAACTTAGAGCTAATATTTTTGTTTACGAATTATTGAAATTTCCTTTTCTTCTACAAAAGACGCTGCAGAATATTGCAGAGAACAACAAAAATAACAATCCGAATAGCAACAAATTTGCTGAAAACAACCCCAAAACACCTCAAAAGGTCTCTGTTAAAACAACACTAGAGTCCTCTGATAAAAGAGACCTTGCTGTAAAAAGTGTAACAAATGTAGATAAACTAGTTCCTGGGGCTGCGACTAAAAAACAACAAACTTTAGCTGTTAATACTCGCAGAAATGTCCCACCCTTTTTGTTGACTTTTGAAATTTTCAATAGGAATGTATATAATTGTGAGGTAGATTCAGGTGCATCGTCAAACATAATGCCTTGCTCTGTCTGCCAAAAAATCAATGCTGAAGTTCAACCTTCCAGTGTGAAAATTATTCATCTTGATCGGACTAGTGTTAAAGTAATAGGTGAGTTAAAAAATGTACTTATCAGATTATCATCTAATCCTAAAGTCCATCGGGTTATTGATATTATTGTCGTTGATATCCCCGAAGTATATGGCTTATTTTTAAGTAGAGATTGGTCCGAACAGCTACATGGTTATTTTGCGACAGATTAGTCTCACTTGTAGCTGCCTGAGAATGGAAAGCCTAACAAAATCAAGGTCAATCGTGAGCATTATCTTAAGTTCACGGTAACTGATTTAAATGATCTTAATGAACCATTCACTGCTTCCGCCAATTCACTTGAAATGCAGAGGATGAACACTTTTTTTGGCAATTTCATGGCTGAAACTTCTACCATTACTGACCCAGAACTGTAAATTCTAACCTTGTACAATATCTACTGCAAATTGATATTCAGAAAAGAACAGAAAAGATGCAATGACAAATACAAACATTACACAGAGATTTTTCACCTGGAAACCCAAATCGGGAAAACCAGCATATATTATATTGATACACATTGTGTTACATTGTTTACAATACAATATACATATAGGAGCCAGCGGCATCCAAAACCCTAACCCAATGACCTGGATTAGTCCAAAACCCTAATTCCTTAACCGGAAATAGAAAACCTTCGGCAAAAACCATGTGCCGAAAACCACCTAATATCATGTGGTCCCGGAAATATGTAGTCCCGGAAATATGTCAGCCCGGCGATAATATGTCGGCTCGAAACCGGCGAAAATATGTCAGCCCAAAAAAAAAAATTCGGGGGTGTTGCCCCCGAACCCCCGCGCGGGGGGCTCCGCCCCCCTGCACCCCCCCTCTTACCCCCCTGCGCGCCCGACGAAAGCACTCAAACGCTACTACTCGTGCAAAGAATATAACACATACCCAACAAGAACAACAGTCTGAAATTATGACATGCACACAGTCAATAGCCCTCTCTCAGTGGTCACATGCACCCTGATGAAAATCAAATCTGGTCTCTTTACTTCGATGGATCTAAATATAAGGAAGGAGCCGATGCAGGATGTGTGCTCATTGATCCAGTAGGTAACAAAACTTTGATTGCTTTCCAGTTAGAATTTGAATGTACAAACAATACAGCCGAATACGAGACACTCCTGCGAGGTCTCAGAAAAGAACTAGATTTGAGGATTCAGAATTTAACAGTCTTTGGTGATTCAGAAATTGTGGTTAGACAGGTAAAAAATTCTATTTACTATTTATCTCCACACCCGAAAATCTATCAAACTTAGGTATGGAATTTAATGAACAAATTTTCTGCATTTAACATTAATTCTATTACAAGATTGAATAATTCTGAGGTTGATTTGTTAGCTAATGTCGCCTCAAATTTTTTTCCTGCGGACGACCTTTCTCCGAATTTGTTTTCCATTGAGTTGTTGTTCAGACCATCCATCCCGGACAATATCACAAATTGGAGAGTCTTCAATGACGATCAATAGATCATCAATTTTCTGCACATGGAAGAGACTTTTCAAGGCGTAGTTATCGACGAAGGTACCCACGATGAAGACCTTCGCAATTTTACGATAATACCGGATCTAAGATCCCCGGAGTCCACATCAGATATGATAAACTCTATCCCAAAATCTGTGATAAGATTAGAAAGGTTTTATGATCTTCACAATAAATTCAGAAAAACAGTGAATTGTAAAACGAATAGTTCTTCCTTGACACATGAAAAAGTAAATTTAGGAACTAAAGATAACCCACAATGCATCAATTTGGGGATGGGATGTTCTGAGCAAGAAAAGACAACATTTATTAAGTTGTTTAAGGAATTTAAGGATGTCTTTGCTTGGACATATGATGATCTAAAAACCTTTGATCCTAGAATCATACAACACATTATTCCCATGACACCCCAGACCCAACCTTTTCAACAGAAGTTAAGAAAGATGCACCCAAAACTTGAACCAACAGTCAAGAAAGAACTAAACAAACTCTTGAATGCTAAAATAATTTACCCAGTAAGACATACACAGTGGGTCTCTAATCTTGTCCCTGTAAGGAAGAAGAGTGGTGAAATTCGACTATGTGTCGATTTCCAAAATTTAAATCGGGCATCTGATAAAGACAACTACCCTATTCCTCCCATGGAATATATCCTCCAACAAGTATCTGGTTTTGAAATATTATCACTGCTGGATGGTTTTTCAGAGTATAACCAAGTCCTTATGTCTCCCCCAGACCAGTTGAAGACCACTTTTCGTACTCCATGGGGTACCTATGCTTATAGAAAGATGCCCTTTGGGCTTATAAATGTCAGTGCCACCTTTCAGAGAGCGATGGATATCGCTTTTAGTGGTCTAATCAATCAATCTGTAGTAGTCTATCTAGATGATGTCATTGTCTTTTCAAAGAATAAAGGAGATCATTTAGCTCATCTAAGATTTGTTTTACAACGATGTCGTAAGTAGGACATCTCTTTAAATCTCAAAAAATCTGTCTTTGCAGTAGAACAAGGCAAGCTACTCGGATTCATTGTATCAAATGAGGGGATGATCATTGACCCTCAAAGGACTCAACTCATTTCAAAACTCCCTCCTCCCTCTTCCAAAAAGTCCATGCAATCTTTCTTAGGTCAGATAAATTTTGTTAGAAGGTTCGTCCCCAGCTTTTCAGAAATGGTCAGGCCATTACAAAACTTAATAAAAAAATATGTACAGTCCCATTGAGGACCTCTAGGAAGTCAAGCTTTTGACTCAATAAAAAATGCTATAGTAGATGCTCCTTCCCTAAGGAGCCCTGACTTTTCGTAAGATTTCATTCTCTACATGTTTGCCTCTGATCGGTCTTATGTTGTTGTGCTAACCCAAAAGAATGTTGAAAACAACGAAGTTCCGATTGTCTTTATGAGCTCAGCCTTTAAGGGAGCAGAACTTAGTTACCCAATAGTAGATCAGCGGGATTATGTTGTTTTTAAAGTATTAAAACACTTTCAATCTTATCTACTGAAATCTAGGACGGAAATCATTGTCCCTTACCTTGCTGTCAGGAATTTGTTAGTGCAGAAAGAACTGGGTGAAAAAAGAGCAAACTGGGTCACATCCTTATAGGAATATGACCTCAAGATCACTCCAGCACAAATTGTTAGAGGCCAAGGTTTATGTAAATTGGTTGTTGACTCAACTATAGGACAACAGAATAAAATTGATATGTTAATTCAAGATCAGCCCAATCAAAATCAAATCTGTTGTGCACAAAACCTTACTATTCATTGGTATGATGACATCAAATTTTATCTAATTCACGGATCAGCTCCCCGTCACCTTGATCCAAAAAAGAGAAGAGTGTTAAGATTAAAATCTGCTTCTTTTCAGCTGGTAAATGGCATATTGTTTCACCAAAATTTTGATGGAATACTTATGTGTTTTCTAGAAAAAGATGAGGTAGATAAAGTCTTATTAGAATTACATTCAGGGGAGGCTAGTGGGCATTTTGGTGGAGACACCACTGCACACAAAGTATTAAGGGTGGGATATTACTAGCCTACTCTTTTCAAAGATGCCCATGTGTTATGCCACAAGTGTGTGATCTATAAAAAGACTTCTGGATGAGTACAAAAGTCATCATTCCCACTACAACCTGTCTCGGTAGACTCCCCTTTTCAGCAATGGGGCCTTGATATTATAGGCCCAATCAACCCCACCTTCGCGCAATAGCATAAATACATCATAACAACCACAACTTATTTCACCAGATGGTCCGAGGCTGCACCATTAAAAGTGGTAAGCACCAGACAGGTAATATCTTTCCTGAATTCAAATATTATTACTCGTTTCGGTAATCCTGAGTGCCTAGTATTTGATAATGCTTCAGATTTTTCGTCTCTCGAAATGAGTGATTTCACTTTAGAAAAATGAATAAAATTAAAGTATTCTGCCAGCTATTACCTCCAAGGCAATGGTTTGGCTGAATCAACTAATAAAAACCTAATCAAGATCAACAAGAGAACGGTCTCCGAAAATCATAAAAACTGGCATAATGCACTATTTAATGCAATCTGGGCTGATAGGGTAACTCCTAAAATAGATGTTGGTAATTCCCCCTTTTTTCTCGTTTACAGTAGGGAAGCGATTCTTCCACCACATGTTCTTCTTTCATCTCTGCAGTAATCGCAGAAGGTTCAAGAAGAGGACTGCCCTCCTTTGGAAAGTTGGATTAATGCTTTGTTGAATTTAGAGGAAGTAAGAGCTCAAGCAAAACAAAAATTAGATCAACATCAACTCATTGTCAAAAACTTGTTTGATTCCAATTCTACCTCAGACAAAAATTCCGAGGTAGGTGATCTTGTCCTTAAGTGGGACAAACCTCATGAGGGGAAAGGCGGACATACTAAGTTTGAAAACCTGTGGTTGGGACCATTCTTAATTGCTGAAAAACTAGGTCCTAGTTCTTTTTGCCTACATGATTTAGAGGGATAGCCAGACACCTTCCCGGTGAATGGCCAAGCTCTCAAAAGCTATTTCACCTGACAACTCTCCCATACACCTTTTGTAAATATTTTTCTGTTTTGTTTTTCTTGTTGTTTGTTTTTCTTTGCTGGTTTGTTTTTCTTTTTATTTTTAATTATCGGTCTTTTTGAAACAAACATGCCTGTACTACAGTCTAGCTCAAACAAAGAAAACATAATATTTCATCTCGAAAATAGTTGTCAAAGGATGTCAGAACATCAATTACTTTCTTTCTCTGAAATTGTAGGCTAGTTAAAGATGACATTTTGTTTGAAAGTCGATTCCTCGGTTTCAATTTGCACTTGAAAGTACTCACGATTATCTTTAAAAAATCTCTTTATGTTGTCCCTGCTCTTTAAGAAAGCAACTCAACGATGTCTTCCTGTTCTTGAAAATTGGTTTTATTAATGAAATATTTTTCAGATCTTGATGAAGGATAGCAAGAAAAATTTAAAGGCCTGTGACATATTAAGTTATGATAAAAAACTGGAGTTTTCAGCGTCACCCCGCTCTATTGAATATTTTTAAAAACTATATCAGAATGTGAATAAAATCTCAAAGAGCTGTGGGAAGTGTTTGTAAACATGTCGGGACACTGAATAGGTCTACTGGAAGTGGGTAGATGCATGCATGATGCCAAGAAAAATTTGTCGGGGTACTGAACAGGCTCGCTGGCAGCGAAGCGATGTCAGGTAAAAGAAAATTCTCATATATAAATCTTGTTTTGGCCATAAGCGTCCTCCGTTCTGATTTGAAATTTCTTGGACATGATACAGATGTCAGAGTCGGTTAATTGATATTCCTATCAAGGCTATGAACGCCTGCTGGCAGTAGTGGCTCTGTCAACAATATTGGAGACATTAACTTAAATGTCGTGGCTTTCTTTTGTGAAGTTTGTCACCAGATTTCATTCTTTTTAAAATGAAAGATATGTGAAACTGGACTGCGTCATGATTATTAAAGATGTTCAAATAACCTTTCAATTGTTCTTCAATATGGAGTTTTTCATATTTCTCTAACCTGAACTCGTTCGTATTACAGAGATAACTGCTTCTCCCAGCATGTCTCCATTGTTGGTAGCCCAATGTTTTTGTTAAATTTTTATATCAATTAAATGATTTATATAGCTGCCTAACTGGGGTCATAAATTTTTATTACTCTTCATGAGCGATTTTCTAAATGAGAATCATAATTTGTCGCTTTTCCCTATTGTTTATTCCATGCTTCGTTCATGAAAATGAAGCATGAAAATGAAGCATGAAAACTTGTGACTGCGTTATCATTCTATTTGAAAAATTATTAAAGGAAAATTGTTCCTACAGTTTATTAATGAAGCTTTGCTCCTTGCCATGAAGAGTTATTCTCTTTGTTTCGTTTCTTTGAATACCAAGCATGCTTAGGGATTGATAGAGGACCTTTTTTATTTGAGTTTTGGTATGGTTTTTGTTTAATTCTTGGTTATACATTTCCTTTTCACTAGGTCTTTGATTTTTTATTTTCAACCTCCCCCAAACCTTATGATCAAACCCACTGTGTGCGCACTTATTTTTATTTTGAATGCTCTGGTCGTGGTTTGTACTTTGTGACAGTTGGCAATACGATTTGCAGTCAGCCATCATTTCTAAGACTCGTCCTGGGCTTTGCAAACCCTCTTCACATGCATTTAAATTAACGCCCATCTTATCGTTATGAGTTTTATGTTCATACATTGTTCACTGTTGGTATTTTTTGGGCTCAGGGTATGGCTCTTGTCTGTCTCACAAACTCTCCCTCCACGCTATGTTTAATCGATTACCCTTTCATCTAGTATGGCTACTATTGTTAGAGTTGAATCAAATGGAATTCAAACTCTTCTCTTACATGATGATTCCAGAGAAGATCTGGAGAGTAATGGTTGGCTCATTTTCCTTAGAAAATTTCAGGGTTTCAATTTACAAACTGCCTAGGAATTTTCTTTCTCCTTTGACGGGTGTAGAGCTAAAGTGGGTGATGTCCAACTGGAGGTTATAGAGGATTTCTTGAGTCAAGCTACAGGACTCCCTGCAAGCAGTCAAAGGTGGTTCAAAAATGCAAAAGTGGAAGAAGTCCCTTGGAGTCTCCTCTTTACCTCTCGAAAGATAAAAGGATGTGACAAAGGTATGCCCATCTCTTTACTGAAAGCTCGATGGCATGATCTGCTTGCTGTGTTAAAATAGTTTGTCACCTGTGAAGGAGGTTTCGGCCTTGTGTTTCTGTACCATTTGCATATGCTTATGATTTTTATGGGGTTTCCTTTGAACATGTCGTATTATTTATTGATGAGCCTTTATAAAATGTGCAAAAGGTATAGAAAACAACGATCAGACTCGAGCCTCTTCCATCATGGCTTAGTAAAAATCTTGCTTGTGTATCAATTAGAATTGCAAAATGACAGTTGGGATTCATTCATAACCAGAAACGGTTATGATAACCCTGATATGGAGGAGGTCGACAAACTTGTGGTTGAAGAGACTCTTATATACCCTATAGTGCCCCTCTCACCTATCTAGGCCTGTGTCTTGACCTCCTACAACAAACCCTCACTCGATCCAAAGGTTATTGAGAATGTCAGTGAGCAAGTTATACACCCTAGTGACTCTGTGAAAAATTTAAAGAAACCTACAGGTGAGATATCTAAAGACCATCCTGATTTAAATTTTAAAAACAAGAGAGTTGGGAGGTTAATTTCAAGAAAGCTTTGAAACAATTTGAAATCTCATGCGAGATCGATCAACATGATCGAGGTACATAAGAGTTCGAACTCCAAAATTGATAGGTTCCTCGCTAAAGAAGATCCTCTTTTGTTCGAGCCACATCTCGATTGGCCCTACAACTTTGTGGACAATTTACCTCCCTCTCTGAAACACAACATAGAGTTTTCTGGTGTTAAATTGGGTAATTAATCTACTATCCATGTGGAAGATGATTCGGTTCACAATCATGTCTGTTCCCATGCAACCGTCGCACAGTCGAAGTGTGAAGTATGTCTATCCTGGATTGATAGATATTATACTGATATCCCTATCCTACAGTCACGGGTTAAGGCTCTCACTGATCAGATCGGTATCTTAACGAATGTAAAATATAGGCTCGAATCTGTTATTCAAGGAAAAGAAAAACTTATGAAGACAACAGGCAATGTAGTATTTAAAAACGTTGAGGCTACAACAGCCATTGTAAATTCCAAGTTTGTCTGATACGATTTGATCTCATAGTTGGAGGTATGATTCTTTATCTTAAAATAGTATTATTTGTTAAAACTAGATTGCTTTGTTCTTACAATAAATTGGATTTCATTTACTAAAATAACTAGCTACAAAATCACAGATTCTATAGCCAGTTATGTTAATTTGAAATTTGCAAATTAATGTTTGAATATGTATCTAAATCTTTCTATTTTTCCTTTTCCTTATAGGATATTCAAGAGTTCATGATTATCAATTAATCTGAGGCATCCTTGAGACCTGCCAGTCATATCTTTGATGCATTTTGTATGAACGGAAATAAAATTTTGTTATCTTTAGAGGATTTTAGTAGGATCTAGGTGGTTGTATCCCCCTTTTATTTTTGTAATCAATATCTGATCTCAGAAGAGGAAACAATTACCTTTCCGAAGGCTTTATAAACCCATTATTTTTTGTAATCTGAACATCTGGGCCTGGGGCTAGTTGTGAACAAGTTTATATTTGAATTTTGGACATGACATGCATTTACATTTCTGCCTTAGCTGTTTGTAAATGTTGTTGTTGTCTATAATTTGTTTATCTTGATTATTTGATGACTGTCGATAGCTTTCATCTTCACAGATTATTATGTCGTCAAGATAGTTTTTCTTTCACAGTTCATGATTTTATGCTTCAGTTATATGAAAATAATGAATGATCATTCAATTCGTATTATAAGGTTTAACTTAAACATGTTGACTAATTAAATACAAGCTACAACTGTCGGATTTATCATATGCGTTATAGCTTACAATCTATTATAGCATAGTTATTATTTTTGTGTCCTATCATTTTATCAATTAAATACACCAGTCAATATACAGTTTGGCGTTTATTCCAAATAGTCTAAAGATGTACAACAAATTTATCTCGTGGATGGATTGATGTATGATTTATACAAACAATTGGATGCATATTCTTCAAGTAATTAATAGGTTAGTCTGTTCCTTTTATTTGCTTATTCATTATAGAAATTCTTATATGTAGTATAACTTTCACTGTTTACATTTTTATGTTTAAATAGTAGTTTGATATTCGATCTTACAGATGCATATAGATTAAAAAACAAACCAAAAAGAAATAGTTCATTTTGCTTTCTTTATCTACTTTCATTAAAAGATCTATTTTCACATTGATTTTTGTGAGTTCAGATTAAAACTCATGAATTGTATAAAATGCATATAAATTAGACAAACAGTTCTGTGTGTAGATATTATTTAAAGTAAGTTGTATATTTATGTGTACATATATATAATAGTGATTAGTAGTTACTGAGTTATTTTGTTTCTTTTATTTATTTATTTGTTTCTTCTAGGACTTTAGATTGGCCAATGGAGCCATTAAACCCGTCAGAGTGAGTCAATCCAAACGACTTGGGTTAATTAGACAACCCCGGATTGGATTCATTCTTCCAGTTGACGAGCGTTCATTTTTGCCTGTCAACAAGAGGACTTGGCCAAACTCTGGTATGGTGTTTTCCATCTAGATCAAGAACGTTGGCAATGGTGGCAATGGAGAAATTTTTTTGGTCAAGGGTATATTTCTTGGACACAATTTATGGCAGAGCTTTATGAACGCTTTGACCCTGACACCAACCATTTGTACCATTTGACAAAGATGAAACAATTAGGAATAGTGGAAGACTTTATAGCTGCCTTTGAGCACCTGGCTTTTAGAACAGAGGGCATGTCTGATGGCTTTTTCCGAGAGTGTTTTATCAGCGGCCTCAAGGATGAAATTCTGGCCCATGTCCTCATGGCTCGGCCTGAGAGTTCGGTGGAGGCTACCAAAAGAGCTAAAGAAGCACAACAGGTTGTATCTTCTCAAAAATGCAAACCCTCCTTCATCCCTCGCCCTAAACCAGTAAATCCCACTACTCCCTCTGCTCCACTAAAGATCCAAAAATTGACCCGGGCTGAAATGGTTGAATGCCAACTCAAAGGCCTTTGTTATAACTGTGATGACAAATATTTCCCAGGCCACAAGTGTAAAGAAAAAAAGCTTTTTATGGCCATATCCGAGGAGATTTTAGAAGAAGATGAAGAAACTCCCTCTATGTCTGAATCACCTGAATCCACTGACATAACCCCTCCCTCAGACCCTCCTGAAGTAGAACTAGTCATTTCCCTCAATGCTCTCACTAGCTTCTCCACTCCCCAAACCCTCAAGCTAATCAGTTACATCAAGCATCAGAAGGTCATCATTATGGTTGATAGTGGCAACACCCATAATTTTATTCATCGCCGCATTGCCCAAGAAACTCATTGCTACATCCATGCCATCAATAATTTCCGAATCATGATTGCCAATGGTGGTTCCAATAAATGTGGGGGGCGTTGTGAAAATGTGCATCTCCAAATTGGTGACTACCACCTGAAATCCCATATGTTTTCTATCGACATGGGAGGTTGTGACATTGTGTTGGGTGCAAACTCTCTAAGGACTTTGGGTCCCTTTCTCATGGATTTTAAAGACTTAACCATGCAATTTGACCAAGAGGGCCACCAATATAAGTTCCAAGGCATCACCGCAGGTTCACCTCAGATCATTAGTTCCCATCGCATGGAAAAGATTCTTAAAAAGGGTCATTCTAGTGTTATCACCCAACTCCATGCCATACAAGCAACAGAGAAACCTTTTGTACCGCAAGACCTCCAAGCCATCCTTTCTAAACATCAATTGGTATTTTCCACTCCCCAAGGCCTCCCTCCTTCCCGTGGTGTTCATTATCATTCCATTCCCCTTGTACCAGGAAGCCTTCCTCCCAATATTCATATGTATCATCACCCATTTTCCCAAAAAAATGAAATTGAGAAAATGGTCTAGGAGCTCCTTAATGCAGGCGTTATCTGCCCTAGTACGAGCCCCTATTCATCTCCAATGGTCATGGTCCTGAAGAAAGAAGGTTCTTGGTGAATGTGTCCTGACTTCCGTGCCCTCAACAAACTTACCATCAAAGACAAATTCCCCATTCCTGTCATTGATGAATTCCTGGATGAATTGAGTGGCACCCAATTCTTCACTAAATTGGATCTTCGTTCGAGCTACCACCAGATACGTATGAAAGAGGAAGATATTCCCAAGACTTCCTTTAGAAATCATGAGGGCCACTATGAGTTTTTGGTCGTGCCCTTTGGCTTGTATAATGCCCCCTCCACCTTCCAAAGACTCTTGAATCATGTCTTCCATCCTTTTCTCCACCATTTTATCTTAGTTTTCTTTGATGATATCCTCATCTATAGAAAAACCTGGACAGACTATCTTGCTCATGTGGATCGAGTTCTCCATCTACTCTCTCAGCACTAACTTTTCCTAAAACAGTCTAAATGTGCTTTTGGCACCTCAGAAGTAGAATACTTGGGTCATTTGGTTGGCAAAGATGGCATCAGGGTGGATCCTAAAAAGATTGAAGCTATGCAAGATCGGTCTCACCCAAAGACTCTTAAGAGCTTCCGTGGATTTCTAGGCTTAACAGGGTATTATCGCAAGTTTGTTAAGAATTATGGGAAGATTGCAGCACCTCTCACTGCTCTCCTAAAAAATAACTCTTTCACTTGGACTCCAGTCGCTGCTCAAGATTTTCAAACCTTGAAGATGGCCATGTGCCCCACTCCAGTCCTCTCCCTTCCCAATTTCACAAAGACCTTTGTGTTGGAATGTGATGCCTCAGGGAAGGGAATTGGTGTTGTCCTTATGCAAGAGAGTCGACCTTTGGCCTTTACCAGTAAGCAACTATGTGAAATAAATCTGGTCAAATCCATCTATGAAAAGGAAATGTTGGCTATTTTGCATGCCATGGATCTATGGCGTCCTTATCTATTGGGGCAACGGTTCCAAATTAAGACATACGATCAAAGCCTCAAGTATTTTCTGGAACAATGCATTTCCTCCCCAGAACAACAAAAATGGGTGACTAAACTCTTTGGATATGATTATGAGATCATTTACAAGAAAGGAAAAGACAATGTGATTGTGGATGCCCTTTCCCAAAAATATGAAGATGAAGGATCCCTTTTTTCTCTTTCATTCATTGTACCAGATTGGCTCCAAGCAGTTCACTAGGAATGGCTACAAGACCCCAAAAGTTCGCAGTTGATCCAGCAATTGCAGTCCAATGCTCCAGCTTCCCCAGGGTACTCTTGGATCCATGAGGAACTTCGATACAAAGGTCGTTTGTATTTAAGTAAACAATCAAAGCTTAAATCCACAGTACTTTTTGAGCTTCATGCTACACCCACAGCAGGTCACTCCAGGTTCACCAAAACCTATGACAGGGTCAAACGTTCATTTTTCTGGGATGGTATGAAACATGACATTGGTAATTTTGTAGCTGAATGTGACGTGTGTCAATGCAACAAGGGAGAAACAGTCAAATTGTTGAGAACACTACAACCGTTGTCGATTCCACCTGTTATTTGGAAGGATATCTCTATGCATTTTATTACCGTCTTACCCAAATCGGGAAATAAATCCATCATCATGGTGGTTGTTGATCGTCTTTCCAAGTACGCTCATTTTTGCACCCTTCAACACCCATTTACAGCATCCATGGTGGCTCAAATATTCATGGATCAGGTCTTCAAGTTTCATGGCATGCCACACTCTATTGTTTTTTATCGCGACCCAACCTTCACAAGCAATTTTTGGCAAGAACTGTTCAAGATACAAGGCACAGAATTTCATCTCAGCACAACTTATTATTCCCAGACTGATGGCAAAACAGAAGTTGTCAACAAGTGTTTGGAAACATATTTGAGGTGTTTTTCCTTGGAAAAGAAAAATCCATGAGCTCAATGGTTACCCCTAGATGAATGGTGGTACAACACTTCATACCATATAGATACATGCATGACTCCTTTTGAAGTGGTATATGGACAGAATCCACCTTCAATTATCTCATACTTACCAGGTGCCTCGGAGGTCCAGGCGGTTGACCTAACACTTACAGCTCAAGCGGCCATTCTCCGTACCCTCAAAGAGAATTTGGTCATGGCACAGAATTGCATGAAGCAAAAAGTAGATCAAGGTTGCTCTGAACATCAATTTGCAGAAGGAGATCAGGTGTTTCTTTGACTGCAACCTTACAAGCAAACTTCCCTCAAGGCTGAGCATTGTAAGAAGCTAGCGCCCAAATTTTATGGTCCTTATACCATTCTCAAGCATGTGGGACAAGTCGCCTATCAGTTAGTTTTTCTCAGCCATTCGAAGCTACATCCTGTTTTTCATGTTTCATGCTTAAAGAAAGTGATTGGAGCTAAGTGCCAAATTCAAACCAACCTTCTAGAGTTAGCTAAAGAAGGATCCATTTGGCTACAACCAGAAGCAGTTTTGGACCAGTGTGAGCATCGCCTACGTCAGAGAACCATCAAGGAAGTGCTAGTCCAGTGGAAAGATACAACTCCAGCAGACGCCACTTGGGAACCAACTACCATTGTGCAGCAATTTCCTCATCTCAAGCCTTGAGGACAAGGTTGTTTTTAAGGGGGCGGACATGTTAGGGTCCTAACCCACACATAGGTAGAACAATATATTCGGATATAATAAAGGTCAATATTAATAAGGTCTTTCAATAAAATGGAATAAAGCAGATGTAAAAATACCTAATAGAAGATTCCACTTCTAGAAGGATCTTTCTCTAGATGCTTCTTTTTAGTATAAATAGGAGTTGAGGGTATGAGAACCCTAGCTTGGAATATTATTGTAATATAGCTCTACTCAACTGGAGGTTTCCCCCTCGAAGAGGCCCGTGAACATTGCTTTCAGATTCAAAGTGTTATTTATGTTGTTATTCTTATATCATTTCAGTGTTATTGTGGTGAATGTTCTGGTTATATTGTTGTTATTTTGCCATTACTAGCATTTTATTTATGTTATGCATACATTTTATATCTGGTATATTATAGCAAGCAACTAAGATGGCAAACATTAGATATTATTAGGATGATGTCACTATTGATAAGATCACATAATTACTGCATGAATATCAGGACTTGTTTCCAACCAAGTTCACAGACATGAAGGGCATTAAAGGGCCCATGGGAGAAATGAATATCCCCTTGAAACTAGATGCAAGGCCAGTCAAGAAGAGACCCTACAGACTGAATCCCAAATATAAGCAGAAAGTCAAGATTGAATTAGACAGAATGTTGGAAGCAAGAATCATAGAACCTTTTGAAGAATCAGAATGGATCAGCCCTATGGTGGTCCAGTATAAGAAGACATGATAAATCAGGATCTGTGTAGATTTAAGGAAACTGGATGATGCATGTTTACATGATCCATTCCCTACATCATTGGTTGACGAAGTGTTATATAATGTAGGAGGAAAAGAAGTTTACTCTTTCACAGATGGATTTTCAGGATATCACCAGATCAAGATTGCTAAGGAAGATCGCCATAAGACCACATTTGCAACAGAACGGGGTTCTTTTCAGTACATAGTTATGTTTTTTGGCTTGAAGAATGCACCAGCCATATTTTCCAGGGTGGTGGTCGAAGCATTCAAAGAATTTTTACATAAATTTTTGGAAGCATATTTTGATGATTGGACTATTTTTAGCCTATTGAAAAATCATATTGAATGTTTAAGACTAATGTTGTATAAGTGCAAGCAATTTCAGATTTCCCTGAACCTGAAGAAGTGTATCTTTTTTTCACCCTTTGGAGTGTTGCTAGGGCATATTGTGTGTAAGAAAGAGTTGTTGGTAGATCCTTCCAAGATTGCCATCATTATTGATCTACCTCCTCCTACTTCGGTTAGACAAATGTGCACTACGTTGGGACATACTAGATACTACAAAAATTTCATCAAGGGCTATGCACAGATTGTTGGAAGATTGGTTGTTGTCATTGATGTCAACCCTGGTCATTGGTTTTGGACCACAAAATTGATGAAGGTATTTGGACATGAAGGACAATGCACATGTAGATACAACACCCATGGATGGATAGTATACATAATTTTTTTTCCGGTGGTATGTGGCACATCACATGGATCCTCATGGTTGAGGAGAAATGAATTTTTGAAGATGACAAAGTGAATTGAAGAAGGAAGTACATGTAGGCCCTGAAGATAATTAAAGAATAGAATTACAAAATAAGAAAGTGTCAGATTGGCCCTAATGTTAAAAGGAAGTGACATAAATAGTATAAATAAATATCATTATACATTCATTTTATACATAAGTCTAATTTCAGAGGAAATCAGAAGTAAAAAAGGACGGATTTCAAGGGAGGATGAAGTCTTTTGGTGATGTGTTCAAAGGTATGTTATTTTCGGGCCATCTTACCATTTTCTCTATAACATTTTTTCTAGAACGATTCAGATGGTTAAATTGCTATGGTATTGAGAAGACATATCAAGGTACCTATGGTAAAAGTTTCAACTCTTGAATCACTATAATTATGGAGATACACTCTGTGGAAGATAGGGTTTTTGGCCAGTCCTGAAGCTAGTCAATAAACAGGTGTTTCGGGTAAAATAGTCATAACTTCTTCATAGTGCATAAAAATAAAGTGGGATGAATTTCATTGGAAAGAGTAATGGCTTTGTTTTCTTTTGTGAGAGTTTTAGAATGTGATGTTAAATATTGAGCGCGGCAAATTCTGTACAAGTTCGGTATCCTGAATAAACCAGAATTGAACAAGGTCTACCATTCTCTCTATAACTTCTTTTTGGGGAGGATTAAAGGAGTGAAAATTGGAGAAGTTTTAGAGAATAAATTGAGTAATATTATCTATAGGATCAGAGTATTCCAAGAATTGAAGAATTGCAGAAATTGAAGAAGTCTCAGGAAGCATTATCAGGTTCCATGTGATGGTTGGTTGGTGGTGATGATTTAATGTAAAGTTTTATTATCTCTCATATATTCTTGGGTGGAAGGAAGGGGCAATGATGAAGAATTCAAATATCTCTTGATATTGGAGGATTGTATCTTACTCTTGGATTTTATCCCTCCCTTTACATTTGGAAGCTGTAGCTACCTTTGGAAGTCATTACTTCCCTTGAACAATAACTATTGATTATTTCTCCTATATTGTGCATGGTGTATTATGGTGTATTGGTGTAACTCTTATACCATTGTTCATTTCTCATTGGATATAATTGAATGGTTTAAGTATAAGTTGAAAAAGGTTTTAAATTGTACTTGATATTGGTTCACCTGCCTCTCAGTATCAACAATTGGTATCATAGCGGGTTACCTTTAGTACAGTTTAACCACTGGAAGGAAGATCCTAAGAAGAAATGGAAGACACAATTCCAAATAGGATTCCACCATTTGATGGAAGAAATTTTGAATACTAGAGTAATAGAATGGAAAATTACTTGAAATCTTTTGGGGCATATTTTTCATTCTCAATTGCTTCAGGATACAATGCTTTGAAGAAACCAAAGACTGCAGCTCAAAAGGAAGCAAAAAGGAACAATAAATTGGCAATAGATACCATCCTAGATGGATTGATAGATTCAGTGAAATACAAGGTGGGATAATGTGCATCATCAAAAGAGATTTGGGACAAGCTACAAGACCTTTATGCAAGGGAAGAAGTAGAAGAAGAAGAATAAGAGGAAGAAGTTGAAGAAAATTACAACATCTCAGATTTCAAAGAAGCAAATAGAGGTCAGTTCTTTTTCTTTAATTGTGAAGGAGTGGGACATGTTGAATTTGAATGTCCTCATCCAAGGATTGAAAGAGATGACACTGAATAAGAAAATTCCAATGAAGAAGAATAAAATCATGAAGCATAAATTATTCAACAAGAAGATGAGAATCTTAAAAAACTAAAGCATGTTGAGAATGAAAATAGCAAGCTCAAAGATACACATAGAAAACTAAGAAGTGAATTGGGTAGTTGTGAAAATACAGTTGTAAGCTTGAAGAAACAAGTAGAAGACTTTGAGAAAATAAGAGAAGAAAACATTTCCTTGAAAACTCTACTTGAAGAAGAAAGACGAATAGGAGAAGTAAGGAATGTCCAAATGATGAAGAAAGAAGAAGATTGTGAGAAACTTGAACAAGAAGTTGTCTCATTGGGGAAGAGCTTAAGAAACTCTCGAGTGCCAAAAGACTTAACACATCTTGGATGGACGAGTGAAACTTCATACAAATAAGATGAAAATACCAACAAGAAGGTTGATGAGAAGTGGACCAGGATACCATAATGAAGGAATGCTTACAAAAGAGAATAATATCCAAGAAGACCTCCTACCTTTAGGGATTAAAGAAGCTTCAATTAGTATGAAAGAAAATACAGAAGAGTAGATCATGAACCCAGATGGACTACATCACAAAGAATACCACTTACTCCAAGGTATCAAAATTTATTTCTTGGTCATTGTTATACTTGCAAAAATTTTAGACATAAGGAAATTAATTGCAGAATCAATGAAAGGAACAAATATGCAAGAAACATTAATGGTGTAAACAAAAGATATGGAAATAATTGCAAATTTTTCAACATAAGTTATAATTCATTTTCCCCATTGATGGACAAAAATATTGTATGCTACAAATGTAATTATCTTGGTCACAAAGCACGAGATTGCAGATATATGAATGAAGATATCTCTATGCCAACCACAGTATGGAGAAATAAAGAGGTTCCAAACAATGAAGATTGTCGAATAGCATTGATCTTTGAAGAATGTAAATAAGAAGATGAATGGTACATAGACAGTGTATGTTCTTCACACATGACCGGGGATCGATAGAAATTCATCATCTTGAAGAGAAAGGGTGGCAATGTTGCATTTGGAGATGACTCATCTGCCAAAATACTTGGAGAAGGTGTAGTAGAACTTGGAAGAAAAAATGTAAAAGTAAAGAATGTCCTATTGGTTGAAGACTTGAAGCATAATCTACTCAATGTTAGTAAAACGTGTGATCAACGATACACTCCTATGTTTGACTCCCAAAAATGTAAAATCAGAGAAAATAACTTAGGAAGATTGGTTGCAACTGCAACAAGAAGACCGAACAACACATGCATCCGAGACATGAAGAAGAGAAAGAATACATAAGCCACACAAAATGATTCTAAGGAAGAAAAAGTCCCAAAGACAAAAAATAAGAATGAAGTATTATTGAGTGCCACATGTTCAGGGGGAGCAGCCCCAAAGAAGAAGGTTATATTTTGTCACTAAACTCAAGGGGAGAAGCCCTACCCTTTGCCATTTATGTCAAAGGGGGAGATAAATTGGGATCATGATGATAGGGGGAGCATGAGTGTTTCCATCAATGAAAAAGGGGGATATTGTTGGAAGATTGGTTGTTGTCATTGATGTCAACCCTAGTCATTGGTTTTGGACTGCAATATTGATGAAGGTATTTGGACATGAAGGACAATGCAGATGTAGATACAACACCCATGGATGAATAGTATACATAATTTTGTTTCCGGTGGTATGTTACACATCACGTGGATCCTCATGGTTGAGGAGAAATGAATTTTTGAAGATGACAAAGTGAATTGAAGAAGGAAGTACATGTAGGCCCTGAAGATAATTAAAGAACATAATTACAAAATAAGAAAGTGTCAGGTCGGCCCTAATGTTAAAAGAAAGTGACATAAATGGTATAAATAAATATCATTATATATTCATTTGATACACAAGTCGAATTTCATAGGAAATCAAAAGTAAAGAAGGCCAGATTTCAAGGGAGGATGAAGTCTTTTGGTGATGTGTTCTAAGGTATGTTATTTTCAAGTCATCTTACCATTTTCGCTATAAAAATTTTTCTAGAACGATTCATATGGTGACATTGCTATGGTATTTAGAAGACATATAAAGGTACCTATGGTAAAAGTTATAGCTCTTGATTTTCTATAATTATGGAGATACACTCTGTGGAAGATAGAGTTTTTGACCAGTCCAGAAGCTAGTCAATAAACAGGTGTTCTGGGTAAAATAGTCATAACTTCTTCATAGAGAATCAAAATGAAGTGGGAAAAATTGCATTTTAAAGAGTACAAAATTTAGTTTATTTTGTGCAATTTTCAGAATCTCATGTTAAATATTGAGCACGGGGCATTCTGTACAGGTTCGGTCTCTTAAATAAACCAAAATTGAACAAGGTCTACCATTCTCTCTATAACTTCTTTTTGGGGAGGATTCAAGGAGTGAAACTTGGAGAAGATTCAGAGAATAAATTGAGTAATATTATCTACAGGATCAAATTATTCCAAGAATTGAAGAATTGCAGAAATTGAAGAAGTCTCAGGAAGCATTATCAAGTTCCATGTGATGGTTGGTTGATGGTGATGGTTTAATGTAAAGTTTTATTATCTCTCATATATTCTTGGGTGGAAGGAAGGGGCGACGATGGATAGTTAAAATATCTCTTGATATTGGAGGATTGTATCTTTCTCTTGGATTTTTATCTCTCCCTTTACATTTGGAAGTTGTAACTACCTTTGGAAGTCATTACTTCCCTTGAACAATAACTTTTAATTATTTCTCATATATTGTGCATGGTGTATTGTGGTGTATTGGTGTAACTCTTATACTATTGTTCATTTATCATTGGATATAATTGAATGGTTTAAGCATAAGTTGAAAAAGGTTTTAAATTGTACTTGATAATGATTCACCCCCCTCTCAGTATCAACACAGATAACAACACTGATGGAAAAACTTTTAAAGAAAGATTGTCAGTTTCAATGGTCAAAAGAATGTTAGCAAAGCTTCGACACACTAAATAAAAATATGGTCATTGTGCCTATTCTGGTTTTCCCATAATGGAGTAAGGAATTCCATGTGAATGTCGATGCTTCATCTATTGCATTGGGAGAAGTGTTAGCACAGCCAGGAGCAGAAGATATTGACCACCCATTAACCTTTGCTAGTAGGAAGCTTTCTACAACCGAGATAAATTACACTACCACTGAAAGAGAAGGTTTAGCCATGGTGTATGCATTGCAGAAGTTTCGACACTACTTGTTGTGAGGGCACTTTAAGATGTTTATTGATTACTCTGCATTGAAATACTTAGTCAACAAGCCAGTGTTGGGGAGAAGAATACGCAGATGGATACTGCTCTTCTAGGAATATGATTTTGAGATTGTGGTCAAGCCAGGAAGAATTAAAAAGGGACCTGATGACTTGTCTAGATTAGAGCATGGAGAGGAACCTACTAGTCTGGAGGATACACTTCCAGATGCACATTTGTTGGCCATCAGAAAGGTGGATGATCACTTCGCCGAGATAGTCCAGTTCTTGTCTACAGGAATGGCACCTCACAAATACACAGTCATTCAGAAGAAACAATTGGTAGTTCGTGTTGCATATTTTTCACTTATAGTTGGAAATCTATATAATATGGGACCCGATGAGATCTTGAGGAGATGTGTTATGGAGGAAGAAATACCATTGATTCTGGCAGAAGCACATGAAGGAATCGAAAGAGGACACTATGCACAAAAAGAAACAACGCAGAAGGTTCTTAGAGTTGGCCTTTGGTGGCCCACTTTACAAAAATATGCTAAGGAATACTACATAGCCTGCGATGTATGCCAAAGAGTTAGAAAACCATCCAGAAGAGATGAGATTCCTTTAGCACCTCAGCTAACTTTAGATGCATTTGAGAAATGGGTCATTGATTTTGTGGGACCTGTTAACCCACTAGGAAATCACATAGGACTGAGATACATTATCACTATGACAAAGTGTTTGACCATATGGACAGAAGCAAGAGCATTTAGGGATTGCAGTGCAACTACAACTGCGGAATTCATATTTGAGGATATCATAACAAGGTTTGGATGCCCAAAGATCCTTATGAGTGATCAAGGTACTCATTTTATTAATAAAACTATCGAAGCCTTGACTCATGAATTTGAAATTCATCATCAGAAGAGTACACCATACCACCCACAAGCAAATGGTACAGTCAAAGATTTCAATAAAATCTTGGAGACAACGTTAACGAAGATTTGTAGTGTGAACAAAGATGATTGGGATTTAAGAATTCCAATAGTATTATGGACCTACATAACTACTTGTAAGAAGTTAACAACACAGACCCCATTTAAGTTAGTATATGGCTTGGAAGCAGTGGTACCTATGGAATAATTGGTTTCTAGCTTAATAATTGCAGCATTTACAGGTATGGATGACATAGATGATGTACAATACAAGATTGCGCAGTTGATAGAACTAGAATAAGACATGTTTATTGCAGGATTTCATCAGCAGATACAGAAAGAAAGAGAAAAGGCTTATCATGATAGACACATCAAGAGAAAAGCATTCAATCAAGGAGATTTTGTATTGGTATATGACAGTAAGTTCATGAAGCACCTAGGTAAGTTCAAGACACATTGGCTATGACCATTTGAGGTTGCCTACATCATAGAAGGAGGAGCTGCGTAGTTGAAGACCCTGAATGGAGAATGGAAAGAAGGTTTGGTAAATGGGAGCCAGTTGAAATTGTATTATGACAACCATCTGCCTCACAGCTCTCAGTAAAAGCATAAGAAGGGTCTAGGTACCAAGTGCAGTTGAAACTGGGTACCAGACACAGAAAAGATAGTTTGCACAAGGAAGGGAGGGACGGAGAAGAAAGAACAGGATGCCCCGCATAGTCTGAAGTCAAAGTGGAACAAAAGGTTCAGTCTTCCAGTGACTTGGGATGAGTCACATGTGAGTGTTGGGAGCCTATTGGCCCTTGGTTAGGGAAGAAAACAAAGATTAAGGAGGAAAGGCGAAGTACAAAATGCACGGAAGTCACATTGACTGAGATTGGATCGAAGTGGTCAAAAAAGAGGAAAAGAAGGAGTGAAGTAAGGGAAAGAGAGTCGTTGAATGAGAAGATCAAGGGAGACAAATCAACAAGGAAGATGGATTGTGGACAACTCAGCAAATGAAAAAATCCACCAACGGATACTTCAAGCACCTTGTGGGAAAGAAGGAAAGACAGGTTGGTGAAGCATTGAAAACATGGGTCAAGTGGACCTAGGGTTTTATACACCTAGGGTTTTGGAAATTAGGGTTTTAATACTTAGACTTTGGTCTAAGGTTGTTCGAGAGTGATTGTAATGTATAAATAAATATCTGGATGAGAGAAGAGGGTTGTTTTTTGTTGTTGTTCAAGAAATGGTTGTTGAGTATAGTTATTGTAAGAGAGAGAGAGCAACAGGTTGTGGTAGAAAGTCTGTATTGTAAGATCTTCAGTTGGGTGCGAAGATCAACCTTGCAGTTGGGTGTGCAGGGAGGGGAGAGAAGAAGAGAGAGAGAGAGAGAGATCTGTAAGCTAAGTGTGTAGAAAGAACTGCATGTTTTCACATAATATATCAAGAAACATAGTTATGTTGATGTAGCCCTAGGGAAAGGGTGAACCACGTATACCTGGTTGTTATGTGTGATTGATGTTGTGTTCTTTGCCTTCTGTTATTTTGTTATTTCATTATTGTGATAGATCTGAGACATAGTTGTGCGAATTAGGCTTAAGTTGGTAAATAATAACTAGCTCTATGTGTTGTTTCCTTGGATCGACTTTTCATTTCCATTGGTTGTAGACACCTGTGTCCTGCAACTCCCTATTGCTACTTCGTGTGAGACTGCATCTGCTCCGTAGGTGTTGCCGAAAGGGCCAATAGTTAGGGCTTGTTGGTGCGCTATTAGAGTTGAACCATGGGTTTGCCCTTGTGTGAACAAAATCATTCTAGAAAAAATTTTATTGTGAAAATGGTGAGATGACCTATAAATAACATACCTTAGAAAGTAGCATCAAAATAATTTATCCTCCCTTGAATTTTGGCCTTCTTTACTTCACCTTCGCTCTGAAATTAGGCTTAGATATCCTTTGGTTACCTCATTCACCTTTAGATATTCAATATTCTCAAGTGTGATATAAAATGAGAGAGCCTTACCTCTTATTTATACTTTCATGTAGCTTCCTCAAGAGGTTACCTTTTAACCATCTTAACCCACTTTCCTTATTTTAGGGTTAACCAACTTCTAACCACTTGTCCAATTAGTAATTTATCCATTAACTTTATTATTTAAATAATTTATTTTGTATCTACTTTGAATTATAGTACACTCATCACTTCACTTTACCTCAATGGGTTACCTTCTAACCATCTTAAATCACTTTCCTTATTTTAGAGCTAACCCACTTCTAACCACTTGTCAACTTAGTAATTTCTCCATTAACTTTATTATTTAAATAATTTCTTTTGTATTCACTTTGAATTATAGTACACTCATCACTTAACTTTATTATTTACCTTCTAAAAATCTTTTAAACCACTTTGACTACTTTGACCTTTTGGGGCTTCTAAATGACTCATGAGGGTTCTTCAACTTCACATGGCCATAACTCTCTAACCGTGAGAAGTTATGTGACATTCCACATACCACTGGAAATGGAATGACATATCATATCCATATATAATAGTATTACTTGCAAATATATCAAAACTCATACCTTTATCCATCAAACAAACTTGGGTCCATTACCCAAACCCGGGTTCTCCAACTTTCTTCAAGGGTTGACATCAATGACAACCAACCTTAATCAACAGGAACAACCAATGTCATTGTGTTATGACCTAAGGGGGAAATATATATGGCTAAATGTATATGATATGACCCCAAGGGGGGGCATATATGGGCCTAAATGTACATGTAATGTGTAAATACATATGTAATAGGGTTGGCCTAGTGATAAAGGGGCCTCGTGTTCAAGTGTGAATAGATATATATATATAAGAGATCACGTATTCATTATTGAGAGGTGAATTGTGAAGTATGAATAGTATTGGGTTATTTGGAAGGGGTTACCCTATTCTTTAAGGAGATATTGTGTAACTTATCTATATTGGAGTTATGCTCCATGTTGACATTTTGTACATGGTGTGTAGTTTTGTTATGTTTTGATATTTTCATCATTTTGGTTCATAACATCAACTCCAATATACATAAGTTACACAATAAATCCCTAAAGACTATGGGAACCCCCTCCAAATAACCCAATACCATTCATACTTCACAATTCACCTCTCAATAATGAATACATGATCTCTTATATATAACTATTCACACTTGCACATGAGGCCCCTTTATCACTAGGCTGACCCTATTACATATGTATTTACACATTACATGTACATTTAGGGACATATAGGCCCCACCTTGGGATCAGATCATATACATTTATCCATATATATGCCCCCCTTAGGTCATAACAACATCGACCATCAGTCGACCATCAGTTAACTTTAGCTTATCACGGTGAACTCGGGATCGACAATACAGAAAACACATCGTCTCCCTCAGTTGGTAAAAGCAATCCGGTTAAAACTAAAAGAATTGTCGCTTGATGCAGTTAAAAGTCAAGAACATTGACCGACGTTTTCAAATTTTGTGATGACAAACCCAAAGAGGATGAACTGGTCTTCTGATTCCTTCTCTGCTTGTACCTCTACTTTACAAGGTAATGTCGGTGACTTCAAACCCAAAGAGATGATGAAATGGTCGTCTGATTCCTTCTCTGCTTTACAAGGTAATGCCGCTGGCTTCATCGTGGTGTAAGGAGCCACGCTGTTGAATCTGTAATCGTGCCAAAAAACTTAATCAAGTTAATACACGTTCGCTTATTCAATCATTTAAATTTACCCTAATAATTTGCTAAATTATTTAGTACTTTGATTAACTATTCAAACTTCTAAATGCAAGAGGAATGAATTGTTGATGATTCAGAGTATGATTAGGTACCTCTCCTTCTTATTTTGGAGGAAGCGTTCCGCACATAATTTCTTGACTATTTCCAAACCTGCACTCGCAACAATTGCAGGTCTATCTTTTCCTATCTTTTCACAATCAATCCAGCCAGCCACTACATTTCAATATGTGTGATCGGTGTCTTATCGTCTGGCCATCTGTGAAGTTGATTTTCATTGACAGCATTCGATGCAGGTTTGGAAGGCAGCGGTTCCGATATCTGTTCGATTTTACTGCAGGAAATCGCTTGTGTTACTCGAGCTATTAGCGGTGGCAAGCCTCATAATGTCTTGAGACTGCCAAGAAAATGGCAAAAGTACTCCGTCAGAAATAAAATAAAGCCAAAAGGATTAAAGATTCAAACGTTTTCTAAAAAAAATTGTTGTCAATGCATTAAATTTGTTGCTCGGATCAAAATACCTTCTCAGCTGACACATCGTAAACTCTCACCACTCCATTATAAAAAATAGTGAGTTCAGCTATGGACTATTGCTCCGGAGCTTTCGCTGGAATAGATCTGTTGAAAATAGTGAAAAACAAAAAAATTAGCCTTATCAAACATTTAAGCTCTCTCAGCTATCAATAATTCTGAATAAAAAACAAATGACAAATGTCTGGACATGGAAATACCTCGAATCCGGATCCGTTTGGATGATTGCAAATGGCAAGGTTATTGTACTTTCTGTAACTCTAGGGTTTGAATAGAAACAGGTGCTTACGGGAAACAATTCCAACATTTCCGTGTGTCTTAATGCCTCAGATATTATGTTAAATCCCTCGGCCTGACGATTGACATGAGTGAGATCGGCCTTATTGTTCTCTGAAAGCCCAATCGACGAAAACACTTTTTGCATCATCTGCGGTTTTATCCGCAACAGATCTTGCATCACTGTTGCATTCATCAAAAACAAATACAAAATCAGTCAAAAATTTTTACCAAAACAAGAAAGGAAGACAAATTCATGGAAAGACAACAAGTTTACCGGCCAATGTGAAAATAAAACTGCAGACAAATTCAAGCCGTTTTCGAAAGAAACCATACCTCTCAGCTTCGCTAGATGTTTTTCAGGGCTGAATTCCAGACTGTTACTGCCTTTCACGACCGTTCCGTTTGCTTCAGAGGCGTTCTGAACGCCCAGAAAATCCAGAGCAACGGATGCACTTGGCGACATAGTTTGCAAACTCAACTTGTCTGATAAATCCCGAATTTCCTCTGTAATCTACCTTTGCTTGAAGCTCTGCTACTCCAGGAATCAAAGCGTCGAATAATGGAGACAAATTCTGCTTAGTACGAGAGGTAAGTGGAGATTTTTTTTCTTCTAAACTAAAGTTACATTCCTGCATGTGGAGGTAAGTGGAGATTTTTGTTCGTCTAAACTAAAGTTACATTCCTGCATGTGGAGGTAAGCGGAGATTTTTTCTAGTCTAAACTAAAGTTAGATTCCTAAATGTGGAGGTAAGTGGAGATTTTTTTTCGTCTAAACTAAAGTTACATTCCTGCATGTGGAGGTAAGTGGAGATTTTTTTTCGTCTAAACTAAAGTTACATTCCTAACGTGGAGTCCACTGCAGAGGTCTGATCAAATAACGCCAGAACAATATCAATTAGATAAATTGGAGGAAACGATTGAGCTTATATGGCCCTTGTCCCTAAACTATTCCTCAAATCACCATGCAGATTTAGATCATTGGCCTCTTGGTGGGATATGGGCATGATTAAGAGACTTTTCATGCTAGGCACAAGCACAAGTCTTGTGGCCTTGACCATGGTCAATGAAGGAAAACAAGGGTTGTACAATATAAATTTATATTCTAAGACTCGCAATCCATTAATGACAGGTTGAACCACCACAAAAGCATCTAAATGGAATATTTGACCTTTGAATGAGATTGTTGCAAAATTGGTTTGAATAGTTGGTTGTCATTGATGTCAACCCTTAGAGAGTGATCTTAGAGATTGATATCAACCCTTAGAGATTGATTTAAAACCTTGGAGAGGTCTGAATATGTTGGACAGTTGAGTGACATTTGTATGATCAAAATTGATGGTGAGTTAGTTGGGTACATTTGATGTATTCTACATGTATCCCCGAGGGTGTGGTTATGGGACCTGAAATTGATTAAGGAATAACAACAAGAAGGACAATGCAATTGTAGGCAATACTATCATAGATGGATAGTGCTCATCATTCCATTTCCAATAGTAGGTAGTATGCCACGTGGTTCCTCGCGGTTGAGGAGATATGGCCTCGTGAAGTTGGAAGCCCCAAAGCATGGTTAAGAATCCCTTAAGAAATTTCAAGTCATTAATTAAAGGGTAAAGTTGTTGAAAACAAGAAGTTACAAGTCACTCATTGCAATAAATATAAATAAATATTAAGGATGTTGTTGTTAAAGTCGGCTCCAATGAAATAATCATTAAAAATTAAATTGAATTTTATTTGGGTCAAGTCAGCCCTAAAAAGAGGGTGCAAAATCTAGTATAAATAAGGCACCTAGGAGTTCATTTGTAACATCAACTCAAGTGATTCTTATCTGAGGTAACTAAGTATATTCAAGGCATTTTTCAGAGGGAAGATGAAGTAAAGAAGTTCAAAATTGCAAGGGAGGATGAAGTCTTGTGAGTATGTGTTCTAAGGTATGTTATTTACATGTCATCTTACCATTTTTGCTATAACTTTATTTCTAGAATGATTCAGATAGTACATAGTTGATGTACATGGTCGATGTGCATGGTTGACACATGGTATGGTACAAGTGTTGATAATGCAACTTTGGTGCATGGTTGATGCACTTGTTATCGTACATGGTTGATGGTACATGTTGTGGCACATGTTGATGCATGGTACAGGTTGGTACTTGATGGTATGTTGGTGATATTGGTACACAGATGGTATAAGAATGTGTTGGTGATGTTGGACATCTAGTTGTTAGGTGTCCTTGGTGTATGATCCATGTGAGAGGATATGGTTGAGTATTGATGACATTGATAGGTTGGACATGTTGATCACTGACACGTTGGATACAGTGACAGGTTGACAATTATAGGTTGGATACATAGACAAGTTGACAGGTCATAGGTTGATGTGACAGTGGTAGTGACAACAATAGTGGTAGTGCCAGTGACAGTGATTATGGTAGTTACAATTGGTCTACACTTATATTTTAGGGTGCAGGATGGGGCAAGCAAAGGGGGTTTTAGCCTCCTTCTGGTTGAAGTCGGAGAATCGGGGAGTTGGAACTTCCTTTAGGTTGGAGCATGAGAACTAGGTGGTTGGAGCCGAAGAACCTAGGGAGTTGTAGCCTCCTTCTGGTTGGAGCCAGAGAATTCAGGGAGTTGTAGCTTCCTTCAGGTTGGAGCCTGTAAAAAAGGGGGTTGTACCCTCCTGCCTGTTGCAACTGGATAATTGGGAAGTTGGTGCTTCCTATGAATGAATTATTGATATATAAGAAATCATTCCTTGGTTTCATACCATTTGAGTTTCCACGTAAATACTGGTGTATTGTGTTCTTGATGTGATGTTGATGTGATGTTGCTTATAATTACATGCTTATGATATAAATATATATTGAATGCAATCATAGATGATACATTGATGATAAATTGTTGAATATTTTTTATAGAGTGAAAGAATATATATTGTGGTTAAAAGTGGTATAAAGTGCTCATACTGATTCCAAATTCCAGTGCTATACACATTTTTATCTATCTTTTGAGTTTTGATTTCATCTATATAACTTTCTTCTATACAATTATTTTCACTATCGTCAAAAGACAAAATACAATTTCTCAGGTCTTGATCGACGACATAAACAGGGTAATTATTAGGATTCTGAGGATCTCTTACCATATATGCTAATTGTGTTTCCCTGTATAATCGAGTGAACTTCCTGCCAAAAACAGGGATCGTGGCATAGCTCATGTCCAGCTGAAGGGATCCCCCGAGCTTGGCTCCCCAATATCTAGATAATAGAAAATCATACTTCAGGGGTATATCAGCGATAACTACATCCATTAGGACATTTTTCACCGGAATCTGGGCGAGAGTGACTACTAAATCTTTGATCATGCCCATGCACTTAATGCTCCTTGAAACAAACAAGTAAACATCTCCATAGGGTCTGGTGATTTTGAGGCCTAGTATTTCCATAATAGATTTGGGCATTACGTTATGAGAGGCTCCAAAGTCCAGCATACAATTATGCAGCAACCAATCGTGCACATTCTGGGTAATATAGAAGGGGGCAACGGTATCTCTGGCACCTTCAAAATGTGGACCAAAAGTGATATTAGGCTTATCATCTTTCAGATTTATCACGTCAGACTGACTCTCTAAATCTGAAAAATTTATCATTTTGGTTATTTTCTTTTGGTACACAGGGTTCTTCGCCAACTCGACCAAAGGTATTGGTATCTTGATCTTATTTATCTCATTTTCTAGGCAGAAACTTCCCGCAACTCTATCTGTTTCCTTGGTTGAAACTTCAGACTCTTTCTTTTCCAATTTATTTGTTTGCACTATTTTATTTTCGGCGGTTTTGGTTTCTGGTGTTTGCGTTTCAGCTGTCTTATTTCTTCTCACTTGGGTTTCAGCCTCCTTTACATTGGTATTCTACGAGTCTACCCCTTTTTTATTTTGCATCTCGGTCTCTTTCTGGGCGGGTTCATATGTTTCACCTTTAGGCAAAATTTTCTTGGGTTGAGTAGTCATCACAGGTTTATTTTTAGGCCTCAAATTGTACTTATGTTGGAGCTCGTCCATTATAGTATCGACCATCCCTTGATAAGTAGAATCATTAGCGTTGTTTATGTTATCATCTTCAATCAACGGTCGTTCTGTGTTTAGAGACTTCTCATAACATTCCTTAGTTAAATGAGGTTGCATACAGTCGTCTCCCAAATTGTTTACGTCTTCTTCTAAATCCTCAAACTCTTGCATATCATTTCCTCCAATAAAACTTTCATTTTTTAGAGGGGTTTGAATTTTTTGATCTTCATTTTTAATCTGTCTTTGTTGAATTTGAGGATTGGGGTTTCTCCTGAATTCTCTCTTAACGAATTGATCAACTTTGGATTGGTCTAGCTCCATTCTTGAGATTTTGTTTGATAGATATTTTATTATCCTAGACATATCATCCATTTTGTCATCTGAGGACCTTCCAGATCCAGAGGGACCTCCTTGTTCTCTAAAACGTTTGGTCTCCTTGTTTCCCATTTCAATTTTTGTTTTTAATTTACACAAAGCCATCATGTTTGACTCAATTTCCACAGCGTCATCTTGTATTCGGGTTAAGTCAGCCACTCTCCTTTCTCTTAATAGTAGAGAGAAATCGGGTTCGAAGGCTCCTGCAAAAGTTAATTTGGCTACGGGTTGGGACAATTTAACTTCAACCGGGATCTTATTGTACAAATTGTTAAATCTCTGGATAAATTCCATAATAGTTTATGATCCTTTTTTATTTAAAGACCCAAACTCAGTCAAATAGTATAAATGATCCTTTCTTTCGCCCCATTGTCTGAGAAATAGGTCCTCTACTGCATCGTAGGATAATATTGAACCTGGGTCAAGCTCCGAAACAAATTTCTTACCTGTCCTTCGAAGGTTTGGACAAACAATCGAGAATACACGTCCTCATGTTTGAGACCTAGAATATCAACGAATTGATCAAAGAAGTTGATATGCTCGGGTGCGGTTAGATCTCCTTCTCCTGTGAACTTGGGCAAGTTTTTCATATAGTTTTCTCGTAAATCATGGAGGGGTACTGGAAGGACCAAGGGGGCATATCTAGCAGCTACCTTGGCAAAAATATTAGGGAGCGGTTGTTCGCCTTGACCTCCAACTCCCCCTGCTCCTCCTCCAGCAGCGGCCATGGATAATCTAGGAGAGGAAATTGGTGTGTTATAAAGAGGGTTGGCGAAGATGTATAGTGACTCTCTAGCTTCCCTGGGGTGGAGGGGGGAAAATTCAGGGAACCTTTTATCAAGGGAGGTGAAAGTTGAGAAAGGGAGAAAGAGTATACGGGGACTTGGTTCCTTTGATTTGCAGGATACGTAAATGGGAGAACCCACCGGTGTTGAATTTGAGTGTGTTGTACCTTCTTTAAGGCCTTGAGTGACAGAGAAGTTTATATCGAGAGTCGATGGGATATTAATAGGGATGAGCTTTATGGTAGATGTCTCACCCCTACTAACATAAGAGGTAGTCGAAGAGGTTTCGGTTTTAATCTCGGGTAGGATTAACTCAGGGTTTAGGGTCTCCTCTTTGATAGTACTGTCTGATGTTTTTTCGAGAGAAATTTCTTGCAAGGATGAGGGTTCAAGAGGGATCTTAGATTTGGACTGAGTAGACTTGGGTTGATAAACAACAGTGGTTTGTTTGAAAAGACCCCTTGGTTTTAGTATTTTTTTAGGATTGAAAACTGGCATGGTCTGTTTAGCATCTGGGTTTTGTCTGGTGTTCCCTCGAATGGATGCCAACTTACTTAAAAGTGGAGTCGCCAAGTGAATGATAAAGGTTTAGCCTTAGCAAGGTGTTCGCTCTTTGTTCACAATCAAAAAAAGAAACTTGGAAATTTCGTTCTCTCAGGGGAAAGTGACTACGATTCTCCGATCCCCAGCAATGGTGCCATAAAGATGTTGGTCCAGAGTCTGTACTTAAGGCTACAGAGTATAGAGTCTAGGAATCCAGAAGAGGGTAAAAGATATGGAAAGGAGAAAACAACCGGAAGAGAAGCTATGGTTGATTTCTAAATTGTATATGTCTAACTTCCACTTGTTCTTGAATGGTTATGTCCCATTCAATGGCTGCCCACGAACGTTCAAGTTCAACCCGGGTGGTTGTAGTTCTTAGGATAGTATCAAAGATGTTTAAGGCGATGTTGGTTTGGTCTGAGAGGCCGGGTTCTAGGTGAGGTTTCCTTGCAACAGGGGCAATCATTTAAGGAACAAAAATTTAAGATATTTTTGCTTTTAAGTTGTTGATTCAATTTTAGATTATATGAGAAAAAATCCTGTGAAACAAATTAATAGTTTAACAAAATCGAAGTTCGTTTTTCATAGTTGAGTTTAGATTTGAAACCAAGTATGAAACGAAAGAAAACATAGAGCTGTCAGACAAAGTGAGGCATCAATTCCAGAGGAATCTCAAGCTATAACAGAAGAAGAAAAAGAAAAGAAACACTTTAATGGAGCATAAAATATAGAGATATAAGTAATCCACGGGTCTTGTACCTGCTAATAGCCGATACAGAGGAAAAGATGTAAATAATTAGATAACTAAAACATGATCGCCACAGTAGAAGTTGTACTAAATTTCATTTAAAGCATTCATCAAAGATATATATATATATATATATATATATATATATATATATATATATATATATATATATATATATNATGACATGAAGTATGAAATAACAGAGGAAAACACATAACTCAATCTTGACGGAATATGGAGTCTTCAATTCACTTTGTATTAATCCAGGCAAAGGAAAATTTTCTCTATTACAATCTGCCAAAAGAAAAAGCCCCTCCTTACATAATCAAATATGTATTTATACCAACATGTGGCGTTACAATTGAATTATTCAAAGAGCGGGAGTTACGAGCTAAGCATGTGGAACGCTTCACTTGTTGTCCCTATCTTTTTCTGCAGGCCTTTCACCTCTCCCTATCGCATGGCACCCAAAACTTTGAAAATACATGTAATTACATTATTTGCTTCCTGAAGCTTTTCCTTGCCCATGCTTGATACATTTAAGACATCTCTCTACCAGTTGGGCAACAGACTTGGAGGGCTCGACTTGGTTTTTTACCTCAAATAAGTAACGCTTCTTGTCCAGTTGTGGGATCCTCCCTCCCACCTATCGATCTTCTATCATGATGGATAGTAATAGTAAATTCGGCTTAACTAGCCATTTGTCAATTTGAGAAATGTCGACTTGACTTACTTGAGAGAGCTCGGCTTGATCCCTTTCCATAATTTCTTTGATATCTACCAGATGCTTGGCTATGTTGATTTTCCCCAACGTTCCAGCGCTAGCTTCTCTATCGAGCTCTAACAAATTTTTGTTTATTGAAACAAATATTTCTTCACAAGAATCCCTCACCTCTTTGGCCCTTTTCCATTTTTTGGATATATCATGTTCCCAGGCCGTCAACAAGATATTCCCCCTGGTATGTTCTTTAATGTAAAATCTGGAAGCAATGACTATCTCTTCCTTTGTTGTGAATGTGATAGCTTCTTGGAATGTACTTCGGGCAACTCGGGCTTCCCTTTCTCTTAAAGTGACTTGGTCTAGGGTTTGGTCTACTTGTTAAATGTGATCCTGGATGATTTCTATTTTGGCAAGAAAACTCTACTGAGCCATTTCTATTCTCCTTTAGATCTCTGCGGCCTGGGTTTGGAATATCGTCATGTCTATGACCTGGCTTTCAGCGATATCCAACTTAGTCTATAGTTGGTTTATCAATCCCTCCTATCGCTCAGCCTGTGTTTGGCTCTCTTCGACCGACTATTGCATTTGCTCAAGATTAGTCTTGAGTTGCTCGATTTCCTGTCGGTCGACCTCTCTGGCTTGCTCGAGCTCTTTGTCTGCCTCATTTTGGGCATTCATCTCTGATTCTGATAGACGAATCTGCAACTCGCTGATCAACTGATCCTTGTGTTTCAATCGGCTCCTTAGGGTCCCAACTAAGTATTGGTTTGCGGTGGCATAGGCCCCCAACGTTCCTGCTATCTCGTCAGCGAACTCTTCTTCTTCTAAACCTTTGACGTCTGTCAATATTTTGAATTTTTTGGCCACTGGGCCTTCCTGGTGATGTGTTTTCCGTTTCACTATGGCCCTCCTTTTCTTGCTGAAGAAAAACTCGCTAGGGGGCAACTCTTCAACGTTGATAGGCATCATGTCTTCTATAGATATCGCTCCAGCATCAAGGTCCCCTATGGAAAACTGTATGGGTGTGAAAGATGAGATGGGACTGCCAATTTATGAGGGTATATTCTTCGCACCAACATCGGTACTCGATTTATTTGATGTGAGAAACAGTGGGTCTCCTACCTGCTTTGTGTGCATCTCGACTCTAACCTCGATTTTCCTATCTAGATTATCTGCCCCTTGGGATCTTTGTTCGTGGCTTGGGCCTTCGGATTCTTATTTGAGGACCTTATTTTTCTCTGTGTTCCCTTAAGCTTCCTGTTCATCCGGGCCTGTGCCTGTCGGCCCCTCGGCCTCTGCTTGTTGAGACCCCGGGGGTTTTGAGACTGTACCTTGCAAAACTTTGGGGAGCCCGCTCCTCCGGTGCTCCTAGAACTTATAAAAATCAAACATGTCTCCGGACTAGAGGGCTCAAACCAGGTTTAGAACTTCTGAGTAAGTTTTTACCCCTCATAAAACTTCATCATGGGGGGATATTTCGTGCTCGTATCGTTTCAGGTCGCAACTTGCCAGGTGGTTTCCCACAATCTTATGCGGGTCATGCTTCTTAAACTCGATGCCCACTAGTCTCATCTCGCTCAGGGTTGCGGCCTATGCTTTGGCATGGCCAAAATCTAATAAAGAATAGGTGCCAATGTGTATGGGGAAAGGTGGCCATACCTTCTTCTGAACTCCCTTGAGTTCCTTGCTTATCCCGCCGAGCACTGTTTGCCTAGAAATCTCATGACACACCAACTTATCTAGTAAAAAAAGAGGTAGTTCATATGGTTGAACAGAGCAACGAAAAACCCTAATATATGAAAATTCCCTTTCAATATACCAGTCTGCTACACGGCTTAAATCTTTTGTGGATTTATCTGAAATCCAAGGGGGTGGTTGGTCGAAGATAGAAATATGCATGGGCACCACTACCCAATTGAAAATCTCGTATATGAACTCCTTGGCTTTATCCTCCTAGAGCTTCTAATGGTATTCATGAATAGGTCGTTCATTCGTTGGAGTCCAACTCCAGCTCATTAATGGGAAAGGCGTCAAGAAGCACACAACATCCATTATGTAAGACGACATAAAAAATGAGGACGTTTTCCCACTTGCCTTTTGCTCTTGGTATTCTTTGATCCGGTTGGCTAGACTATCAGACAAAATCTTGGCCCAATCGAACATGAAACCCTCATCCATTGTGTGAATCAGTGGCACCCATGGGAGGAAGAAGTGAGCGGTATCCTCCTTCCCATACAACCTATAGACCATCATTGCTACATACATGAATTGTGGCTCCAATGCTGAGATTGAATAGATTCCATTGGATTCGGCCTTAAATTTTGCGGGGTGCAAATACCAATCTTTAATAAGGTCAAATAGGCTTTTCCCATACTTCTCGCACTCTTTCTTTTTGAAGACTTCTAAGAATTTGGCGTTGTGCATGAATCTCAGCGTGGGAGACAATTTGTACATTTCCCGTATATGTTATGTCCTAAAAGTCCCAACCGCCACCTTCTGCTCATTGAAAATTGTCTTGGTTGGGATATCTACATGGTCCAGCGCCCATTTTATCATATCACAATATGGGAGGAGACATGGCCTTGTTGCGATCTTGTGTATCTCAGACTGAGTGACAACTTTATATTTTATGGATATGTCCTCTTTCTCATTACCGCTGGAATTGTCCGAACAATTGATCAGCTCACGTTGTAAGACGTCGAAGACTTGTGTCCATGTTTTGACAGTACTGATGCTCCTGGGTGAAGTATCGGAGATAATATCTGAACCTTGACCCGAACTCTCACCAGTAGTCTTGGGAGTTTTCCTCGAAGCCAGAATATAGAACTCTGTAAGTCGGCTTCCTGTCACAGAGAGACAAAATACAAACAAGGGTTACTTTGGCAAAATGGCTCTGTGAAAAACTAGAAAGAATTTCAAACGAATGACGGTAATCCTTTCGTTTTGAGAACTTAAATTCTATACGAGTTCTCGCTGACAGAACATTCAAATCATTAAAGGAAATATTTTAGAGATAAAATCATATCTTAGTGTCAATCACTTCACATGACCTTCTTATAAATGTCATAAATGTTTTGATGGCGTGACTCGGGAAGAACGCAAAGATGTTTAAATCTTTGTCTGTAGGTTGTACCGGTGTAAAAGTTGATTAAGGCATTAGTCAATCTGGCTTAGTCCGTTTATTAAGTGCTTTTAGTTCTTAATTTATTTTTTCGGTGTTCACAACTTCGAAATATTTCTACCCTCAGTTTTGGACCACGAACCCTGGATATTGTGAAACTGCGATTTGGCGGATTAACATTAATTATCTTTGGTTTTTAATTTATCAAGATTAAAAAAGGGATCTCGCGACCTCGAGTATCGGGGTTACAAGTATCATATCCCCAAAAGTCATGGCATAAGTAAAGTTTGAATCGTGAACTCGCGACGTGATTAACTTAAGTGATAATCCTTTGTTTAAAACTTTTAATTAATCGTGATTTGGGAAAAACTTTCTAAAATTTACGAATTCGGGAGTCGGGATTACGAGGGGCGAGAATTCAATAACACTTTTTCATAGGGAAACCCAAATCGTGAAATTGCGATGGGCCTTATTAAAATTTAAACACTTTTAGCTTGCCCTTAAGCGTGTTTAAAATGGTTTCTCGGGGTTTTAGAACTCAGGGCTTTAAGTAGGCTGGGAAAATAACTCTTTATACATCGCGAACTGTCGATTTCCGAGAAACCAAAACAAGTCTCTTAAATAAAGATCATTGTTAAGAGGCGGCTCCATAGCTAATCTTTAGTCTTGAAAATTTTAGAAAAAGGGGGTTGTTCCAGCAGGGGGTAACTATGGTTGTGTGTTTTAAAAATTAGCATAAAAATAAATAAATTTAGAGTTCTTCCTCTAATTACATCATGGGGTATAGAGTTGGATAGGAACACATATATTTTAATGATAGATTTATTTCTCCTTTCTAGTCTGTTGCTCAAGGTAAAGCTATTTTCTCTAATTATAAATATGTTCCTAAGATTTTTCAGTAGAGTCAACTCTCTCATCCTCCCATAGACATGCTTGCTTATGATTACTTTGATGGTGCTAGTTAAGGCAAGCCCCCTTGTTGTGGGGCAGATATAAATCTACTTAAATGAGACCCACTCCATTAGATTTAAGGTTGGTGTAGGAGGGGGTTTAACAATTATGCTAATCTCCTTGCCTTAAAGATTCTTCTTAAATGGGAAACTAAGAAAGGTGTGGTACTAAATTGGATGACTAAGAAGAATACAATGTTCAATTTGTTTATAAGTCCAGTNTATATATATATATATATATATATATATATATATATATATATATATATATATATATATATATATATATATATAATTTGAAATTTTTTCTCATGTTTTTAAAGAACTCAGTCAATGTTGATGTTGGCACCCTCTCAAAAAGACTTAATTTGGCTACTAGCTCATGGGAAGGAATCAAAGGATGGATCCCTTATATAAGAACACAACATATCTACTTTTATCAATAGTTTATTTTATTTTAGTTTTGGTTTAATTATGTAAGAGATATTCATGTAACATAACACATTAAATTAATAATAAAAAATAAAAATTAATAATAAAATTATACACATACTATTGAGATGTTCATGTGTCGGTTATATATATATATATATATATATATATATATATATATATATATATATATATATACTTTTAATGAATAACAACCACTCTAGATTCATTTAACTCCAAATCTATGAAACATAAAGAGGGATCAAATCTCTAGAGATGCAAACCTTGGTACAAAACTTAAGGAAAGATTAAAGGTTTGCACCTAGAAAGATTTATTCTCTCTCCACACTTGACAAATCTAAAATTAAATGAATCTAAACTGATTTACACCCACCTAAGTATTATTATTATTTCCTTTTTTGAAATTTCTTAATGAAATATTTATGTAACAATTTAGTTCCTACTTTGAAAAAAAAGTATAATGATATATGTATGAAAAAATTTATATTTATTTCAATAAATTTTGTATAGAAATTCCAAAGTTCATTTGGATGTTTCTTACCATGCTCAAAGCATATGCAAAATATAATCTAGGTTCATTTTAAATGGAATTACCATTTATTTATTTATTTATTTTATGTTTAATTTAATCTAATTAATTTTCAAATCATTTATTATGATTATTAATAATAATAATATTGATATTTGTTTATTATAATTATAATTATTATTAGTTTTAATAGTTATTTTTAAATACTAATTATCAATTAACATAATTAAAGATGGATCAGATATATCCAGCTTTATTATTCTCTACTTTATAATTAATACTTTATCGAGTCAATTAATATACATTTTAGAAGGAAAGACATAAAATTGCGGTACACGTAGGATTTCCATAGTGTATTAATAACGCATAGTTATAAAAGAAAATGTTGGGTGGACGTCAGAAATAAGATATAATCCTCTTGCTTCTAGATAAGATATATATGCTCCATTGTAAATCTGTTGATTACGCCGAAGGCATTCTTTTAGGGGTAGTTCACTCTCGCCCTTCGAAGCCAATTGAAACTTTCCATCTGTTATTGCAATAGAGGAATCTTCTTTCGACACGTGTTCTCCTTCACCGAATTGAAACTCCTAATTCACGGAGAGACGGGCAAGCTATTGAAGTATCTATGGATTATTGCGCTCTACAACTTCAATTGAAACAAGTCATGGCTTTCTCTTACTCCTCGTATTCATCTGAATTCTGAGCCTCAGAGTTCGGCGTATCGGGACTCGAACTGTAGACCTCTAGGCCAAATGCAAACAGTAACCCTCGTAGCAGTACTCAATCATAGGTAGATCGGAGGGGGGTTACATATTGAATCGAATCGTTGCACATTGAAATTGTATTTCATTTAGTCATGAGAAAATATGGAGGAAAGGGATTGCGTTTTCATCTTGAGCAGCAGCAGCTCAGTCGGCGCATCATGGACGAGCTCTCTGCCGGGGGTCACCGACGCGTAAACACCACAAGGCCCACCTTGGGGTTTCCTCTTGGAACGACTCTCATTTTAGTGATAGTTTTCGGCATCAACGCTTTGTTTTCCTATTGTTACCGCTGGGAAAATATCATAAATATGCACAACAGGCAAGACAGAAGAAACAATTCTTCACAACCAACCAATCGTTCTTTTTCACCCAAAATTCATGCTTTGGTGCCTCTGTCAAGCCCTGCTAATTTTAGTCCTCCCTCCAAAAATGGTCGATACTCCCAGGTGATATTCAATTCCAACCCATCATTTTAAATTTAAATGCAAATTTCTCCTTAAGCACCTTCAATCCCCAAAACAGCCTATGAAGGGGCTGAGCGTTTGAGTGTTGGTTACAGAGCCGTGGCAGTTTGCCAGTTATGATTCCAGGGGATGATGTTCTGAATTTCGTAGCATATCCTTCTCCTCATGGATTTACAATGCAAAGCATTGGAGACCTGGCGTCGTCCCAAAAGAGTGGATCAAAGAAAACAATCTAACATGGAGCTCGGTACGAATGCAAGATGCAGGCACTTGGAAGGTCATATTTTGTTCTTTCCTATTATTGTTAGGGATCCACAAATAATATATAGAGGTTTTCTGTGTTTAGTTTTCAATCGAAAATTCACATTTCTACCAGGTATTTGTTCTCTGCTGTAGATCGAGATAAGATCATGATCTATATTATAATTTTTTTTCAGTCATTATCAAACATCAGTTGGAGCCATTTTGATGGCCCATTAGTTTGTTTGACTATTGAATTATCTATGGATTATTGCGCTCTGCAACTTCAATTGAAAGAGGTCATGGATTTCTCTCACTCGTCCTATTCATCTGAATTCTGAGCACATCACATTACCCCTCCACAACATGGGCAAACACAACTATGAATTGACATTTACCGAATTTTCTCTTGTATTCTAAATAAGTCCATGTGTTTGGTGGTTGGTCCCGGACTTTGGCCATTGAATACATTCAAGAAGCCAATCTTAAAGGTAAATTCTAGAAGTCGTTTGTTGTTCCTTAGACGAAATGCACTGAAGGAAAATTGTTAAACAAGGTAGTTGTTCCTCTATGAAAATCTCTAATAGGTCTAATTTCTGTGAATGTGGCGGGAGAAAATGATAATGAAGCTTTTTTCTGATTTTTCATGGCAGCAGTGGTTTGAGGAAGGCGGTTGTTACATATGGTCAGTGTAACACAGGAAGAAGGAAGAGAAAGTTGGTGATAGAAAATCGGGCTAAAGCTCACATTTTCAAGACGAGAGACAAAAGAATCATGAAAACCAAGCAAACCCTAGCAGGTCATTAAATAAACACAAACTATGAATGGAAATTACCTCTGCGCCTTCTTTGTCCTCTATGGTTGGAGCATTCCCGCCATGGATTTCTGAAGCTTGGAGGCTTTGTTGCGAGCGGATAAGACACGTTTTTTTCTCTTCATGGACTTGAAATTGGACTGTTCAAATAGGCGGCCTTCCATTGGAAGGAATGAGAATAATTCACGGCCCTGCTTTGCTTTAAGCTATTGTAAAGATGTCAATAAGTAAGGCGAACACAACTATGCATTGGCGTTTACCGAATTTTCTCTTGTATTCTAAATAAGTACATGTGTTTGGTGGTTGCAAGGACTTTAAGGATAATTTGTCCCAGACTTTGGCCATTGAATACATTCAAGAAGCCAATCTTAAAGGTAAATTCTAGAAGACGCTTGTTGTTCCTTAGACGAAATGCAGTGAAGGAAAATTTTTAAACAAGGTAGTTGTTTCTCTATGAAAATCTCTGATAGGTCTAATTTCTGTGAATGTGGCAGGAGAAAATGATAATGAATCTTTTTTTCTGATTTTTCATGGCAGCAGTGGTTTGAGGAAGGCGGTCGTTACATTTTGTCGGTGTAACACAGGAAGAATGAAGAGAAAGCTGGCGATAGAGAATCGACCTAAAGCTCACATTTTCAAGATGAGATACAAAAAAATCATGGAAAGGTTTTATTTTCTAAGCGCTCCAGGCCAGAAAAAGATGTTCCTGTCTCAATATTCGTGCAAAGTATTTAGAAGTTTAGGAAAATTTAATGTCTGTTGCTGAATACCGCGGTCCTTCATCATTTTTTGTGTCTTTCATTAATGTCTTTAATCTTTTCATTAAATGTCCACTTTGCACGGTCGATCCGCAGGTTGGAACAATGTTACCTCTACGCGACGAAGAAATCGACCCTCCGTGGCTGGAACCTATGCTGAAAACACATTTCTTAAAGCCTTATTCCATGGAGATTCAAGAAAAAGTGAGTGCAATGTGTTCTGTCTAGACTGCAAACTGCAGGGGAGAGGCGTTGTGCACTTACTGCCGAGCCCACCACAAGGACCATCACATTGTGTAGGTTTAGGCTTCCTTTAGTGTCGATTCTTTTAAATTATGTTCAATATAGGCCGCCATTAATGTCGATTTTTTTAAACTCTACTCAGGTATAGGCCACCTTTAATGCCTATTTTTTTGAAATTTATTTTTCTAAAATTTTGTTCAGGTATAGGTCGCCTTGAAATTTTACTTACCGATTTTTTAAAAATTCTGGTTCTAAGTTCGTTTAGACAGGTTTCTTTCTGAAACCTTCCATTCCAAATGCTAACACTATTTTTATTCTTTTCAAGGAGTATTCAGTCAAAAGGTTTTGAAAACACTTTTTTATTTTTTTCGAGGAATATGTCGTTGTAATCTGCATTACAATAAAGAGGATTTTTATTTGTTTCAGGGAGTATGTCATTGTAATATGTAGTACAGTAAAGAGAGTTCTGATTCACTAGGTTGTTTTAGCAAAATATGAAATTGTGATCTTGTATTTGCTTATTGATCTATCATTTTAAAGATTAAGTTTGGTCCACTCTCCTTATTATATAACCCATATTAGTAATCTCTTGTACAAATAATCTCTGAATCACAAACAAAGAAAAGAAAATATGGTCATGGACCAAACTAGTAAAACCTCTATTGTAAATGCCAACACAACCTCAAGCAATCCTTGTGATGAGAGGATTGAACAACGAATCTATTTCATGAAGCTAGGTTGTCCTAGTCAAAGGATAATAACTCCCACGTTCCTAGCCCAGGTTGATCCACTGTTCATTGTATTTGAATACCCGATGTAATAGAAAATAACTAAGAGTATGAGATTAAAATTTTCCGAGTTGGAGAAATTGTTCTTACAGAGGATATCTCGAGATTTTCTTGTAGCCAGAGTGAACCTAGATTGTACTTAAAAAAATCCGAGAGAAAATGTTATTACAAGGGATATCTCAGGGTTTTCTTGAGTCAGAGTCAACCTAGATTATAATGAGTTCACTCTATTCGAATAAAATAAGGATTGAATTGTTTTAATTAAAAATAAAATTTTCAACTATTGTATGCAATATTATTGTGTGATCTTTTACGCTTCAACAAAAAACATAGGGCTAATTGTGTGATTTTACTTTGTGATTTTGGGTGAAAATCAAATTGTTTTACTCCTTTTCAAAAGCGTATTAGTATGTAATCCTTTTATGCTTTAACAAAAAAAATATATGGCTAATTGTACAACTAAAACCCTTTGTTCAATGTTAATATCATTTGTAGTTCGATGAAGAGATACTATATATACTCAGTATATACTCATAACTCTTTTTCAAACAGGCGGTCGATTGTACAATTAAAATCATGTTGAAATCATTTGGAATCCTAAATTTTGGAGATTAACTATTGATGGATGCATGTACTTGATGTTAAAAGACTGAGCTTCAGGTTCAGGTAAGGTCCATAAAGAGAAGATCACATAAAGTAAGGAAAAGGCAGTTGAGGCTACCAGGGGTGGGCATAACCCTTCAAAAATTGTTTCTTTAACACGGGACGAGGCTCTCAAAGGTATGTCGTGCAGGTTGCCTCCGACAACTTTGTTTGAGCAATTTCCACCACTCTAGCAACTGGTGTTAGCCAACGCTGGCCTGACTTCTCTAGAATGGTTTCCATCCTTGCCTCATTTAAAGCATCTCATTCTTAGCGACAACAGGACCTCCCACATCCTTAAGCATCTGGCAGGACCCTGGAGGATCTCGATTTGTCGAATAATAGAATACAGGTATTGGAGGATCTTGCTCTATTGTCGCAGTTTAACCTTGTGTCTTTGGACCTGTACAAGTGCCCTATGATGATCGCTTTGTTGGATCATGTGGTCATTGATGCCAATGGTTTGATTGATTGATGTCAAGTGATTGAATGATGTCAAATGATTGATTGATTGATGATTGATGTAATATAATATGTATTTTCCTTGATGAGAATGCATAGATGAAGATGGATCAATGAGTTGTCATTGATACATGATGAAGATGGATCGTTGTGGTTTCATTGGTATATGAT
>ML795177.1:0-26477 GCA_009831015.1 Picea engelmannii
AAAGGCAGGGTGAAGGCCATCCATGAGCTCGCCATTGCTGAGACTCCGCTCTTCTGCGATAGGGAGCAACCTTCTCTCACCCGATGGCCGCCGCCTTCCCATATATTCCTTCCGGGAAGGAGCGGTTTCCATCCATTTTCCAGTGCCCACTGCTGCCATCGTCTTCGAAATCGCCATTACCAGAGCCTGTCGAAAAAACAATTTTCAAATAAAAACCCTAACCTACAGAGAACCCTAAGGGCGAGGTGAATTGAGGAGTATTCGATAACTGAAAGTTGCTTGCCAATCGGGGAACCTCTTTGTTGAGACGATTCCTACTTGATTCATGTAGAGTGTATATAAAGGGGAGGTGGGTAGTTTTCATTTAATTGGATGCGTGAAGGAGTCGAACTCGAACCCTCTTACACGTGAAAAACGCGTGAAGTAAGAAAGACAGCTGTGTCGGCTGATTGCTGTGGAAGGTTCTAAAGAGCACGATAGACATTCACATTGCGAGAATAAAATCAACGGCAACACGTTAAATGCCAAATCTTAAGTTCAATGAACGACTCCACTGGGGATCGAACCAACCCAGAGATTATGCCAAAAAAATTTAAGTACAATGAACGACTCGACTCGAACCCAGAGATTATGCAAAATACCAGGTCCAATGAACCCAGAGATTATGCCAAAAATACCAGGTCCAATGAACCCAGAGATTATGCCAAAAATCTCAAGTCCAATGAATGGCTCCCCTCGAACCCAGAGAGAAATTAGGCAAAATCCCAAGTTCAATGAACGACTCCACAGTCAGAGTGGTAACTATTGGACGTAATAACAACCTATCGTATATTACAGTGAATATCTATTAAATAAAAATAGGTAACTAATAGGTAATTAATTTTCGGTGTTGTTTAACTGTTCTACAAAATGGTTTTTTTCACCAGAATCCAACCATATAAATTTGAACTTGTGACCTATTAGAATGAAACACATGTTGTTAACCATTAGGCCCACTCATGTTATATTATTGAGTATGCATATGGTTGGTAGACAACAAGAGACTACGTATAAGCCCCCAGCATTGGGGTAGATCTACTTGCCAATTATTGAGAGAGTCGAAGCTCCATTCAATCGATGGAAGCGCTTAGAAGTAGTCAACCTTTCTCAACTTGGCATATCGCCCTCAATGCAAATTCTTCAACAATTGGGGAATGGATTATCTTGATCGGTGTCCTATTCTTAGTAGTGTCCCTCTCTCACCGTAGGAAGGCAATACAAATGCATCTATGGGCATCATTGTTTTTGTAAGGTCATAGGTGATGTTACAAGTTCTTATGGTATGTAAATGAAAAAGTCTAAATATTTGGATTTTTGGATTTTTTTGGACGATTATTATTGGAATTCAACAATGTAATTGTTGGTGAAATTGTAATTTTATATTACTAAATTGAATTTTGAATGCATGGTTGGAGATAGTGCCCCGAAAAACCCTTAATCTACCTAGATTGTGCAATCTCAACCACTGATATCTGCGATTCGAACAATTCTTCTAAATTTCTAGCTAGATTTTGGACAAAACTGATCGGAAAACATAGTCGGAAAAGGTTCAAAAAGTTGCATGTTTAGACTACGCATATATACATTACGAACCATATTGATGAATAATAAAATCTTAAAAGGAGTTTTGGTTCCATGGTAAAGTGGGTTGGTGATATTCTCACCAAGGCTCAATTGTTTAGAGATTTATTTTATGTCTTAGCAGGATGATTGAAGTAGGAGCAAGTCATGTTAGGGATAAATGTTTTGTGTCTTAGCAAGATGATTTGACTAGAAACATGTCGTGTTAGAGATAAGTCTTGGGTGAATTTAGTTGAGTAGATATCACCACCTATAACTTTTTAGTAAAAATAATCTTTTGTGTGTTAGGGTGTCTCTTGCCAAGTCCAAAAGAAAACTTGAGTGAATTTCATGTATGTCTTCTTAATCGAAAGATTCTTTCAAGTGTGCCCTTTTGAGTGTGTGATTGAAAGAATCTTTCATATGTATGTTAGATTATCTCCTATCTTGTCCAAAGCTATTAAAATACTCTTCTCTTTAAAAAAATTATTGAACATTTAATGTCCATCCTAATGTATTTATAGTTTAATATAATTAATCAATCATAAATATAAAAAAAAATAAACATTCACCACATTAACATTAACATAAACGAAACATAAACGAGTACAAAATGATATATATTCCATTTCATTTAATATTAGTAATGTACCATCCGAAATTACCAACTAGAACAATACATAATCTACAAATACACACCGATGCATAATTAAAACTTGAATCTTATGAAAACAAATCCACTCTACAATATATCATTGATGTCTCAATATATTAAAAGAAGGATAAGTACCATGTCTCATCCATGTCCTCGTTGTCTCAACACCACTTAATCAATACATAACGACAAATACAACCAATAACAACTTGTCCATGTCTTACTTGTGTCCTTATACACAAGAATAACTTAATTAATTGTCTATTTCTAGTAAAGCCCTTTAGTAAGTAAAAGCCTTGCTTCATAGTTTGGTTGGCCCATTTCTGACTTGACTTCTTCATCTTATCGTCTTTTGACTTTTTAAGTTGACCCTTGAGAGTATTTGCATAACTTGTAGGTTTCTCACTAGTTGACATGTTGGTGTTTGATTCTCTTTTAACAATTTTCATACTTTCCTTATATCCTAGCCTTGTCTTGTTATTAGGTGATCTCTCGTTGTTGAGAATGTTTTTTAGAGTTTCAGATTATTTTATGAATTTTATTTGAGTCTTGGATTTCTCTAGATCATTTCTTAAAGAAATTATTTTTGCTTCTAGTTTGTCATAGATGTTTTCTTTTTCATTTATCTGATTCATAAATATTTTTTCCATTCTTTTGGCTTCTTCTAGCTGTATTTTTAAGATGACTATATCTTCACTCATCTCTTTGTATTTTTTTTTATAAAATTGTAACTGTGTTTTTCTTAGTCTATTATTTTTCTTGAGTTGGGAGATTTCTTCCAGAGAACTAATAAATTCTCCTTCCATGTTTACTACAACTTCACACTCTTCTGTGTCTGTTTTTTCTTGATCAGATTTGTGTTGTTCCAGAGCTATGATAAGTTTTTCATCTGGATTTGTATCGGGATCATATTCTTCTTCTTCAGTGTCTGAAGAGTTGTTGTTATCCTCTTTTGATTAAAAATTGTTCCTTTTATAAGATGTTTTCTCCTTAGATTTATCCTTGCCTTTTCTTTCATTGGTGTTGTTTTGTTTGAAAAGACATTTACATGCAAAGTGACCAACTTTACCACAATGAAAGCATTTGAATGGTAACATACCTTTATATTTTCCGGAGCTCCTCCTTAGTTTCCTTACAAAGTGATTAAGGGATTTTTCCCATGTGATCGTGGGTCGTAATCACAACAGAGCAAGACCAAGTGAAAGAGACAACAATCTCCCCTTGGTGACAAGCACACAAAAACTAAAGAAAATAACTACTTTAATTAAGAGAAAGTAGGGATAGAGAGGAGAAAAGAAGGTGCACCTTGTTCTGTCGTTTGATGTTGATCCCCGCTCTAATTCGTTAGAGAGCTCTCAATCTTCTGTTGGAATCATCCTGCAAAATAAATACAAAACTAGGGATGTGGTAGAAGTAGTTATGCGATCAAAATCATGTGCATGTCATGTGTCATATTCAAAGTAAGCATAAAGATAAACGTACATTGAAGACAAATCTAAGGGAAAACATACTCTTTTATTACCAGCGAGTGGAAAAGGTAAGTTACAACCTTGTCCAGCCTTAGGCATCATCTTGAAGCCAATTGTCTGGGTTCCTCAAGGAATCCTTAAGCATCAACTTAGTCGATATTATGTTCTCTCAATGAATCATATATGGATAAGGAGACACCCTATAGCCACATAAAATGAGAAAGAAGTTATGGAAAAGGAGTTTCCAAACTAAAGGGGATGTTGTTCAGAGAATTATAGGGAAAGGAGGCTTATTAGATACTGGCAACATAACTTTGTACCAAGGGACTTGTTTTTCTCCTTAGCACTCCATGGTTGTTTTATATCTTCCCAACGAGGTTTGGGGAGTTGAATTATGTTGTATATGGGCAAGGGTCGTTGGGAAACTAGCCCAACCGAAAACCCTGCCCCAAAATATGAAATTATTTTATTTTTCACCAAAAATTAGGGCATCCACGGGTTGCAGTGATGAAAGTCGCAGATGTACGCGTGTTGCACTGGGGAAGCCCACATATATGCTCATAAATCATGATTTTTAGATGATTTTTGGAGATGACTTTTAGGGAAAATTCTAGCAAGCATTGATAAAGGGTTAGGTTAGGCACAAATGCATAGCATAGGTGTGGCATTTTGTGCTATAACACAAAGTTAGCTTCTTCTTCATCTGAAAAATGCTATGATGAATCATGATCTTGAGATGTTGACGATTTCACTGATGTCTTGAAGACTGTGTCCTTTAGATCTAGATGTTTTTTCCTAGTCCTCATCTCATAAGTTGTTAGAATTCCATGCAGCCTTTCCATAGTGAGTTTATCTAGTTCATGCATTTCTTCTATAGAAGAAACATTTGCATCAAGTCTTGAGGGAAGAGATATTAGTACCTTTTGAACTATTATAGTTTCTTCAATCTTCTCACCTAGGCCTTTCATAGTGTTTACAGTCTCATATACTATGAGAAAGAAACTTGTGACATTTTCATCTTCACTCATTCTTAGGCTTTCAAATTGCATTATGTAAGTTTGAAGTTTGGCCAACTTTACTTTCTCGTCTCCTTCATCACCGTTTACCAGTTTGTCCCATATTTCATTTGCAGATTCCAACTGCATTACTTTGACAAATTATGTTTCTGCAAGTCCTCCTTAGATGACATTCATAGCTCTTGCATTACTGTAGTATTTTTTCTTACCAGCTTCATCAGTTAAAAGAGTAGTTGGGATTTTATAACCATCTATCACAATCTGCCAAATTTCCATACCAAGAGACATCAAGTGGGTTTTCATTATGATTTTCCAAAATGCAAAATTTGTTCCATTGAATATAGGAGGTATGGTTGAAGAAGAAAAATAATCTTGACTTGACATACTTTCTGTGTGATGTTTCTTCCAATTGTTAGGTTGTTAGTGAAGGAACCTATGCTCTGATACCAATTATTATAACTTACAACAATACTGAGAGGGAAGGATGAATTAGTATTGTATCAGAGTTTCACTTTTATTTCCTTTCAATGAATTAAAGTTATTTAAAAGTGCTTACTTAATCATCAATATATGTAGAACGCAAATCACAACACAAAAAACACATTACACCAAAATATGTACGTGGAAACCCAATGCAAGAGAAAGCCACAAAACATCTTTCTTTATGTTCTTCTGCAAGCACCAACTTACAATTTACAATTATTCATCTTGACAGACACCCACCTGTCGCAAACAATGAAAACACCAATCCTCTCAGGCACCAACCTGTCACAAACAATGAGGACACCAATCCTCTCAAGCACGAACTTGTCACAAATAATGAGGACACCAATCCTCTCAGGCACCAACCTGTCGCAGATAATGATGACACCAATCCTCAGAGAGCTTCAACTCACCCTAGCACCACTTTGACACCCTAAAATCAATTTAAAACATATTCTTACAAAAATTAATCTGATATATCTCCGGTTCAGTTTCATTGAACAATTTCAGGTCCTTTTCTTTCTATATTCATCCGCACAAAAATCGAACAGAGAACATCCTTATTTATAATGTTTTTTCCTGAGTTCCTCTTCCTGTGTGTCGACGCATAACAATTACAATGTGGACAAATTTTGATCAAATCAAACTTCTTTCAGTTACACTTATGTCCAAATAAAGTATGTGGATGCATGACAGTTACATTGTGAACATATTTGACTAAATCAATGTCTACTTAGTTATCTATGGACAAACTTTTGTTTCGAACATTTTAACTAACTCAAACATACCAAATCTTTGTTGTTTTACCAAATCATTCATTGTCACAGCAATTCACATTCTGGTTTACAAAGCATCTATTGCGTAGATAGAATAAGAGCACAAGATACAGATCGCAATTCTTCAACTTGTCGCACTTGCCTTGCAGCATACTCACCCAATTTCCCCACCATATTATGAGCTTGTCCCGGTGACACCAAATTTTCACTTGTCTCGTCGCAGTCCACTCATTTCTTTGCTCAAGACATATTGTGATCTTTGCACATTCGTCATTGCACTGCAGCAGAAACATCTGTTGATTCACTCTGCAATCGCGAACAAGGGAATTTGTCGCAGTATACTTTACTTCTAAACGGCATAGTAGGTCATCCTCTTGTTTTGTGCGCACTCCTGGGAGACTCAATCACTTCCGTGATTTCTTTTGCATCGTTGATCCCTTCATGCTTCAATCATTTTGCGCACTTATGTTGTCAACCTTTCATTATTTCTTTTAGGAGTTTTGTTTCATGTGGATTTGCGATAGTATTGCAGAAAGAATCCTTCCGCGTACTTCATCTTCCTTTGCGCCATATTGTTTGTGTGCCATGTGGACAGTAATGACATCATATGCTCAACAAAGAATCCTTCTGTGCACTTCCTTTCCATGTGTGTCAAATTTGTGCCATATTATCTGTGCGCCATGTTGACATCAATGACAACATCTGCTCAACAATGTGTTTAATATCAAAGTGTGATTTGCATCAGAGTGCCACATGCTCATAGTTTAGGGGTTGCGTCCATGTATAGTCTTTGGCCACTATGTTTATCTTTGTTAGGAGACCCTTAGGGAATCCATTTCCTCGCAAATATGATCATAAGTTGTAATATGCCATTATATTTCTTCACCCCTGAAGTAAAACTTGCTAGGAGCATTTTCAATCTCTTACAGTGAGTCTTAACCCCAAAATTGGAGAGGAAAGTTAGGGAGACTTACCTATACTAAGGTTGAGGAGAGGAAGTCCAAAGCTAGGTCGAAAGTTGGGAATCGCAGTGTTATGCAACGTCCAACACTACCCCAAAACCATGGGCCCATATTGAGGATCAAATCTTGATCTTTCAAAAAGTCAAACTCCATAATGTAAAATCTTTTGACACAGGGATAGATGAAGGTTTCTTATTAGATTTCCAACTTCCTAGTTGTAGAAATCTATTGATGTAGATCCACCAGTTTTGGCAAGAATCCATTGAATCTACATATTAACCCAAGTTGGTGAAAGTATTTTCCCTAAATGTTGGTGTCCTCATCTAGTGTAATGGACGGTATAAGGGCCTCTTGGATCATTTGAACACATCGACGAGAGGAGGCTGATGGATGACTTACATCCAAACCCAAGGTCAACGCTTCTTTGAAGAATCTATCAACTTTGTCAAATGTTGGATTCGACCTTCACTGAAAGATTTTTGAGGTGCACGGAGCCAAGGACACTTGATGGTAGACGACACTAGAGAGGAGGAAGCCGCTATTATCATATTTGGAGTCTAAGGTGATAGGGGCACCTTCACCATCCCTTGAGTCGACAAGGTCATGGCACTTTTAAAAGTGATCGAGGGGAGGTTAAGGGCATTCACAAAAGGCGTAGAGGGAGGCGCCATCAAAGGAAACAATGAAGATAAAGGCAACATCTAGAGTGCAATCAGGGTAAGAACCCTAACTAAGATATAAAACCATATTTTTTATCCCCTCACACCATTGACAATAATTCTCTAAATAACCATTCTTTTCGCATATAAAGAAATAACTTTACCTTCCCCTGCCAATACTTTTGTAATTGCAACTGTCAACCATGTTCCAGCCTCATTTTGGAGCCTTTAATCAGAAACAGAAGCTTATGCTCCACGTCTACACGCATAGGACAGAGGCACGAAGATTCGAAAGAGGGACTTGAATAACTTAGCCCTTAATGCAGCAACAACCACCATCTGTTAAAATGCAGTGAATTGAAGACGATATCATGAGATTAAGGCACTGATATCAAAATCTTCAATGTAAGCATTTTAAGGTATTTCAGAGCTTAATCTCTCAATTTAATAANGTCAAATTTGTGCCATATTATCTGTGCGCCATGTTGACATCAATGACAACATCTGCTCAACAATGTGTTTAATATCAAAGTGTGATTTGCATCAGAGTGCCACATGCTCATAGTTTAGGGGTTGCGTCCATGTATAGTCTTTGGCCACTATGTTTATCTTTGTTAGGAGACCCTTAGGGAATCCATTTCCTCGCAAATATGATCATAAGTTGTAATATGCCATTATATTTCTTCACCCCTGAAGTAAAACTTGCTAGGAGCATTTTCAATCTCTTACAGTGAGTCTTAACCCCAAAATTGGAGAGGAAAGTTAGGGAGACTTACCTATACTAAGGTTGAGGAGAGGAAGTCCAAAGCTAGGTCGAAAGTTGGGAATCGCAGTGTTATGCAACGTCCAACACTACCCCAAAACCATGGGCCCATATTGAGGATCAAATCTTGATCTTTCAAAAAGTCAAACTCCATAATGTAAAATCTTTTGACACAGGGATAGATGAAGGTTTCTTATTAGATTTCCAACTTCCTAGTTGTAGAAATCTATTGATGTAGATCCACCAGTTTTGGCAAGAATCCATTGAATCTACATATTAACCCAAGTTGGTGAAAGTATTTTCCCTAAATGTTGGTGTCCTCATCTAGTGTAATGGACGGTATAAGGGCCTCTTGGATCATTTGAACACATCGACGAGAGGAGGCTGATGGATGACTTACATCCAAACCCAAGGTCAACGCTTCTTTGAAGAATCTATCAACTTTGTCAAATGTTGGATTCGACCTTCACTGAAAGATTTTTGAGGTGCACGGAGCCAAGGACACTTGATGGTAGACGACACTAGAGAGGAGGAAGCCGCTATTATCATATTTGGAGTCTAAGGTGATAGGGGCACCTTCACCATCCCTTGAGTCGACAAGGTCATGGCACTTTTAAAAGTGATCGAGGGGAGGTTAAGGGCATTCACAAAAGGCGTAGAGGGAGGCGCCATCAAAGGAAACAATGAAGATAAAGGCAACATCTAGAGTGCAATCAGGGTAAGAACCCTAACTAAGATATAAAACCATATTTTTTATCCCCTCACACCATTGACAATAATTCTCTAAATAACCATTCTTTTCGCATATAAAGAAATAACTTTACCTTCCCCTGCCAATACTTTTGTAATTGCAACTGTCAACCATGTTCCAGCCTCATTTTGGAGCCTTTAATCAGAAACAGAAGCTTATGCTCCACGTCTACACGCATAGGACAGAGGCACGAAGATTCGAAAGAGGGACTTGAATAACTTAGCCCTTAATGCAGCAACAACCACCATCTGTTAAAATGCAGTGAATTGAAGACGATATCATGAGATTAAGGCACTGATATCAAAATCTTCAATGTAAGCATTTTAAGGTATTTCAGAGCTTAATCTCTCAATTTAATAAACGGATAGAATTTCTTTGTCAAACACTGGAAACAACATGGGTTATGGCATGCCATGTTCACATCAGAGTGCTACAGGTCTAGCAAATAGCAACTCTACATTTCTAAAAGATTATAAAAAAATTTCAAGAGTATTATCGACGGGATGGAAAAGTTGCACACAATGAATAGTAGATGGGATTTGGTAGCATGCAACTCATGATAGGGTTCCATAGAGCCACTTGGCCGAAGGCAATAGTCCAGCTCTCGGTGACTATTTATCTGCTTAATAGAATCTATATTCGTAAAATCATAGTTAAGCTATGTGGCAGAAAATGCATAAACCGGGCATATCATACTTCATGTAGGATCATTGACGCTGAAGAAAACACTATGACATTTCTACAGGCAATGGACGAGTATCGATATTCTTAAAATGCATCACACAACATTTAAATTTAGGCTGATCTACACTTGTAGGGAATTATAAGCTGGCAGATTATCAGATTGATTTGTATGGGTCCATAAATCCCATTGATAAATCCTTCATGCCTTGTATGTTGGAGGAGAGTTGAAATTTCATTGATGATATTCCAAAGAATGTCGTACAAATAAATTATTAATGAAACCCCTTATTTCGTTTCATAATAATGTCACTTAGCAGAGGCAGAACACAATTCAATACAAATAACTCAGTACTTTTAAACGGATTTTAGGAACAATGAATTCAATACAAATTTGGGTAATTACAGAATATGTTGGTTACAGCTGGACTGTCAATTCACGTATCGATTCCCAGACACAACTCTCTGATTTGCAAAACTGCAAGAAGAGAAAAACTTCAACATTTTGCCTACACAAATCTTCCATTATCTCCATTCGCTAGGAAGTCGGAGACAACGGGAAAGGCAGGGTGAAGGCCATCCATGAGCTCGCCATTGCTGAGACTCCGCTCTTCTGCGATAGGGAGCAATCTTCTCTCACCCGATGGCCGCCGCCTTTCCATATATTCCTTCCGGGAAGGAGCGGTTTCAATCCATTTCCCAGTAGTAAGTACCCACTGTTGCCGTCGTCTTCGAAATCGCCATTACCAGAGTTTGTCGAAAAAGCAATTTTCAAATAAAAACCCTAACCTACAGAGAACCCTGAGGGCGAGGCGAATTTAGGGGTATTCGATAACTAAAAGTTGCTTGCCAATCGGGGAACCTCTTTGTTGAGACGATTCCTACTTGATTGATGTAGAGTGTATATAAAGGGGAGGTGGGTAGCTTTCATTTAATTGGATGCGTGAAGGAGTCGAACTCGAACTCTCTTACACGTGAAAAACGTGTGAAGTAAGAAAGACAGTTGTGTCGGCTGATTGCTGTGGAAGGTTCTAAAGATCATGATAGACATTCACATTGCGAGAAAAAAATCAACAGCAACACGTTAAATGCCAAATCTTAAGTTCAATGATTGACTCCACTGGGGTTCGAACCAACCCAGAGATTATGCCAAATTTTTTTAAGTCCAATGAACGACTTCCCTCAAACCCAGAGATTATGCAAAATCTCAAGTTCAATCAACGACTCCAGAGATTATACCAAAAAATCTCAAGTACAATGAACGACTCCAGAGATTATACCAAAAAATCAGAGATTATGCCAAATTTTTTTAAGTCCAATGAACGACTCCCCTCGAACCCAGAGATTATGCAAAATCTCAAGTTCAATCAACGACTCCAGAGATTATACCAAAAAATCTCAAGTACAATGAACGACTCCAGAGATTATACCAAAAAATCTCAAGTACAATGAACGACTCCACTCGAACCCAGAAATTAGGCAAAATCCCAAATTTAATGAACGACTCCTCTGGGATCGAACCCAGAATCTCTGGTTTCATAGACCAACGCCTTATCCATTGGACCGTGGGGTCGCAGGTGCAACTATTCAACACACTGACAATGTATACTATATTACGGAAAATATCTACTAAATAACTAATTATCGGTCTTGTCTAACTGTTCTATGAAATGGTTTTTTTCATCGTAATCCGACAACACAAATCTGCACAAAATCACTGTTTTTTGTTGTTTAAAATCCTTTTTGAATTCAGAAATAGATTCAGCATGTTGAAAACCCTTGGGGCACTCGAATTATACATAAATAATCACTCAAATATGAGGATCTGACAATTTCTCGCCAGATTTCAAGCAAATGTCCTAGAAAAATATCACTGGAAAAGAACCATTTCATAGAACATTTAGACTAGGGCCTAATTATCACATCAATATAATCATTGATGACATATGCACATATAATAATAATAATAATCTATTTTTTAGGTCACGGCTAAGCCTCACACCAAATTGGTGTATGAGACCCCCTTGTTTGTGTGACAAGAGACCCCCTTTGCACGAAAATTTGACTACTAAAGTCTATCGAGTTATACATACCTTACCCACGTCTAGATTTGAACTTGTGACCTCTTTGGAGGAAACACATGTTATTAACCATTAGGCCCACTCATGGTATATTATTGAATCAACATATGGTTGGTAGACAACGAGGGACTACGTATAAGCACCCAACATTGAGGGTAGATCTACTTGCCAATTCGTGTGAGAGCTGCAAGCTCCATTCAATCTTTGGAAGCACTTGGAAGTAGTCAACCTTTCTCAACTTGGCATATTGCCCTCAATGCAAATTCTTCAACAATTGGGGAATGGATTCTCTTCATCGGTGCCCTATTCTCAATGATGTCCCTCTCTCACCATAGGAAGCCAATAAAAAGAATCTAAAAGAATCTATGGGCATCATTGTTTTTGTAAGGTCATTGGTGATGTTACAAGTTCTTATAGTATGTAAATGGAAAAGTCTAAATATTCATTTTTTTGGATTTTTTGAGACAATTATTATTGGAATTCGACAATATTGTAATTTTCCATTATTAAATTAAATTTTGAATGCATGGTTGGAGACAATGCCCCGAAAAACCCTTAATCTACCTGGATTGTGCAATCTTAGCAACTGATCTTTGCAAAGTTTTCAAAGATCTGGTCCACCTGAACCTCTTGCCTGGTCTAAACCAAGTAGTCCATCGATCAATTGGTCTCACTTGGTAACTTGGAGGCTATCTCCTTCCTCTTGGCTACAATTCTTCAAAATTTCTAGCTAGATTTTGGGAAAAATTGATCGAAAAATGTAGTCAGAAAAGGTTCAAAAAGTCGCATGTTTAGACTACACATATGTACATTATGAACCATATTTATGAAGAATAAAATCTTAAAAGGAGTTTTGGTTCCATGGTAAATTGGGTTGGTGATATTCTCACCAAGGCTCAATTTTTTAAAAGATTTGTTTTATGTCTTAGCAAGATGATTGGAGTAGAAGCAAGTTATGTTAGAAATAAGTGTTTTGTGTCTTAGCAAGATGATTGGACTAGAAGCAAGTCATGTTAGGAATAAGTCTTGGGTGAATTTGGTAGAATAGATATCACTACCTACAGTTTCTTAATAAAAATAATCTTTAGTGTGTGTTAGGGTGTCTCTTGCCAAGTCCAAAAAAAAACTTAAATGAATTCTATGAACAAGTGTCCCTGTTTGAGTGTGTAGTTGAAAAAAATTTCATATATATGTTTGTTAGGTTGTCTCTTGTTTAGTCCAAAACTACTAAAATACTCTTCTCCTTAAAAAAATATATACCAATTCTACTCTGTAATTTAAATGGTATATATTTCAAGCTTATTGAACATTTAATGCACATCCTAACATATTTATAGTTTAATATATTAATATAGTTCATTAATACAAACCATAAATATAAAAAACTTAAAGAATAAACATTCACCAATTTAACATAAACGAGTACAAAATGATATATGCTCCATTTCATTTAATATTACCAATGTATCCATTCGAAATTACGAACAATAACAATACAAAATCTGCAAATACACACCAATGCATAGTTGAAACTTGAATCTTATGGGAACAAACCCACTCTACAATATATCATTGATGTCCCAATGTATGACAATGACGTCTCAATGTATCAAAAGAAGGATAGGTACCATGTCTCGCCCATGTCCTCGTTTTCTCAACTAACTCGTCCATGTCCTACTTGTGTCCTTATACACCAAAATAACTCAATTGCTTGTCTATTTTAGTAAAAGCCCTTCTTAACTACATCAAATAAAATCTCTAAAACAAAATTAATTGATTACACGGCTAAAAATCCATAAAACACTATCTGGTCCTTTTAACATTAATATCCTCCTCACTACTCTATTCTTGTAAAATGTTTTTGATACACTACAAAAGACTACCTTAAGAAATTGGAAAACCTTAAAATTCTACCATTCCTCAAAGTTTTATATCCTTGCTCTTTCATATATCCTCTTATTGTATTGCCATCTCATTGACCTCATAATATCTATTTTTTCCCTTCATCTCTTTTATTTCATGTGGTGCTTCAGAACTTCATACATTGGATTCTCTTTTGGAATATTTTTTTTTATTTTTATCCATTTTACTTTTTTCTTATTTCAAAATTTATTTCATTGTCATTTTCTTCCTTTACATCCTTTGTCTCCACATTTTCATTGGTTTTGTTGTCATCATGTCTTTCTTTATTTTACCTAATCTTTCTTTATTCTTTTATTTCCCCTACTTCTTCTTCTTCTTCTTGTGTGGTCATTATGCATCTCTACCCTTTTTCTCAACATTCTTTTTAGTTATGTCTCTTTCATCTTTGATTTTCTTTTTTAGAGTCTTGCATTATTGCATGTGTCACGTCCCTACATTGTGTTTAGCCAATCTTATGATCGTGCATCTATTGAGGGTGTGTGGCACCGCGACATTTCTTGCTTGGTTGTTTTGCAACAACAAGGTTACTTCGTTTGGACTACGTCTCTTTACCTAGAGCATACACATACTCCGTTCTAGGCCACTGACGAGTCACACTCCTACTCTAGTGCAACTCTTGTATACAAACATTTGTTAACAAATTTAACACTTAGTCATATTTAAATAGGCATACATGAACATGAGAAACAATTGTGGAAAAAAAGAAAGACAAACACAGATATAGTGTGGGCGACACAAACCATGCCTAACACCCGACTGATTCTTTGTATGTGAAACAATTACAACCTGAGCACTACCGACTCGATTTACAACTTCGATAGAGTCAAACGACTTGCCTCACCTCACCAAGGCACTCATACACATGATCATCACCAAGAACCTTTGTCGCAACCATCTCCACAACCTTCTATGGTGCACGTCAAACGTGCCCTCAAATGTAAACTTGTTGTCTCTTCGTTTCTGCAAACTTAAAATATTTTGGTTCTGCCTCACAGATGTCTTCAACAAACTTGCATTTCTAGACTTCCGCAAAATCAACCCAAAAAAAGCTCGCCCAACTCTGTCCATCGAATCCACCTCAAGGAAACACAAGTCCTCCCATGTGGAGCGTCTTGGCTCCTTGAGGGTGCTCACCCTCTTCATCTGCCTCAGAATTGCAAAGCCCTTCTTTCTCTTCTTCTCTTCCAAGTTGTTGTAAGGGTTGTGGCGCCAAGCTTGGGCACACACACTTCCACCACATACCTAAATGGAGGAAATCCAGCAAGCAGAACACTCGATGCAAATGAAGAGACAAAAGCCTTCATATATGGGGAGAGTTGGGTGCATGACGTGCCAAGGGGAGACTTCACCCAAGGTTCCTTGCGACACAAGTCAAATAACATACGATTTGATGAAGGGTTGAGGATATGAATTAGACGCTCCACCAACGAAGGAAAAACAACTAAAGCATGGGGGCACACTTAGGAAATTTGGCTTGACTCACCTAAGGGGTGCACACACCTAAGATGATGAATTGATTAGATAGATCGGTGGGACGGATAGGAAACAGAACGAAGCGTTCGATGGGTCAGTTGGGAAAGTCGCTCGAATGTGCTCACATGAGGAGTCATCCCAACCTTGCAAAGGGGCGTGATTTGGTGAACCAATGGGTCAGATCACCCATGGGAAAAGAGACGCCATAGATGGGCACCCATAAATGAAAGATGATGCACAACCAAATAAGGTAGCTTAGAAGACAAGGAGAGAAAGAGAGCTTTAAGGTTCTCAGGTAGATGAAGAGGGCGAGCTCCCTCAAGGAGCCAAGTCACTCCACATGGGAGGACTTGTGTTGCCTCGAGGAGGATTCAGTGGATAGAGTTGGGAGAGATTATTTTGGGCCAATTTTGGGGAAGCCTGGAAATGTAGGTCTGTTGGAGGCATGTGTGAGGAAAAACCAAAATTTGTGAAGTCTGCAGAAATGAAGAGACAACAAGTCTGCGATTGAGGGCATGTCTAAGGTGCACCATAGGAGGTTGTGGAGACAATTGTGATAGAGGGTATTGGTGATGATTCTGTGTATGAGTGCCTTGGTGAGGTGAGGTGAGTCGTTTGATTCTACCAAAGTTGTAAACTGAGCGAGTAATGCTCAACTTGTAATTGTTTCGCAATAACAAAGACTTAGCTAGGTGTTAGGCACGATTTGTGTCACCCACACTATATCTATGTTTCTCTTGTTTGTTTCGTTGTTGTTCTCTTGGCTTCTCATGTTCATGGATGTATGCATAAATAGGACAAGTGTTAAAGATGTTAACAAATGTCTAAGTATACAAGAGTTTCACTAGAGTAGGAGTGTGATGCGTTGGTAGCCTAGAACTTAGTATGGGTATGCTCTTGGTGAAGAGGCGTAGTTCGGACAAAGTAACCTTGGTGTTTCCAAGCAACCAAGCGAGAAACCTCATGGTGCCACACACTCTCAAGAGGTGCACGATCGTAAGATTCAACTAGGCACATTGTGGGGACGTGACAGATGGTATCATAGCCGATTTGTTGCAGATTTTGGAGAAGGGTTGGGGATCTCTTCACAACTATCTCGATGATAGATGGTATCAGATCTTGTTCGTTGCAGATTTTGGAGAAGGGTTTGGGATCTCTTCACCACTATCTTGACGATAGATGGTATCATAGCAAACTTTGAAGGCAATTTGTTGCAAATACAGTTTAGTGGAAACGTTCACAAACTTGGTGAATGGTTCGGTGTAGCGAACTTGTTCATCGCAGACTTTGCATCAGACTTACAATAGAGGTTCAGTTGATGGTGTGATGGGAAAGTTGAGCTGAGTGCACACCTTGTGCAGATCGAGAGAAGATTTTGTGGAGAAATGAAGAACTTGGATAGGGTGGGTGATCGCAGAACTCGTCGCAAAACCTATCGCATGATTGATCACAGAGGTAGACTTGGCTGGTTTGATTCATGACAGAAGTCAGTGTCGGACCTGTTGTGAACATCTTGGAGATACCAAGCGCATATTTAAATGGGTGAACCAAGCACTCAGGCAAGGCAGATGAACGCAAGATCTGTTGCATGGTTTGTCGCAGATCTAACCGTAGAGGTGATCATAGAAGTGAAACACAGAGGGTGATCGCAAAAGTGATTGCGAAAGGGAGAAATTTTGGGTTGTAGTAAGGTGAAGCACTTGGGTGTGTTGGATGACTCAGGGTGACCTAGAGTAGTTTTGTAGCATGTAGTTGGTTGATCACATTTCCATCATGATGTCTTTGTGTTGTGCATCACTGAGAACAACATTTCAGTTGAGTTGGGTTGCTGGATGACTGCATTGACAACAACCTTCGGACAAGGTAGCTCTTCACAGAGTTACAAAAGTTAGTTAACAACAATATGACTTGAGAGTTGGATGGTGGGTGCATGGTGCCTTGAAATGGAAGTAGACAAGGTGTGGAGATGGAAAGGCATTGGAGACAAGTTCGAGTGATAACATGCAAAGTTTGGGACTTAGATGGATTTTTGAAGTGGACGAATGGACTCAGATTTGTATCACAACGAAGGTATTGCAAATTTACGGAGCTCTGGACGGTGATTGATGTGAGTTCATGTGGAGAGTTAGTTGCTTGGGAAAGTAAAGGTCCAAGACAATAGAATTAGAACATGGTTGCAACGAACGATGTCGTTGGAAAGGTATAGTTGGTTTCAAGTTCTTGATTTTCCTAACTGTTGTAGTGAATTCTTTGAATGGAATATAGATGACTTAGTAGTTCAAGTGATTTTCGTTTCTACAGTAAAAAATGACAAACTTGAGGGTGACTCAAGTGATGCAGATTCAAAGAAGTCGTGTAGTAGTTAGGATGCTTTAGTTGGGAGAATGTGCGGAAGAGAATGGGACAACTTGCTTGGATGAGTCTTGTGGTGGACTTAAGAAGATTTGGATGTAGTTGTGGAGGTGGCTTGGGGAAGTTGCCTAACTCTTTAATGAGGTGCGTTATACAAGTCGTTATGGTGAAGTGGGTAGTGAAGTCTGTACGTGTCGAGTTTGAAAGGATGGGTGAGGCACCCTGGTGTTTCGTGCCTTAACTAGATTCATTGGGTCATGCGATGACTTGAAATTCGTGACGACAATTCCAAAGTTTGAGCGCTTATAGAAGGTGAAAGGAAATCTGTTCCAAGAGACAGATAGAGTTAGCAAGGAAGTCGAACAAGAATTGTTGGCAATCAACCTAAATGGAAAGAACGCAAACCAAGTGACTTGGGTGGTGTTCGCTCGCCTTTGGTATGGTACATTGGATGAGGAAGAGCACACCTTGGTGACTTGCGGATGTTGATGCAATAGCTCAAAGATCTGGGAGGGTCGTTGTTGGATTTGACAAAATTATTGGTTCGAACATGCTTAAGCCATGGAAGTTCTTTGAGGTGACTCATTATACTTGGAGCGCTTTGGATAGTTCGTTGGGACATTTGAGGAGTGTAGGCATGTTGGCCACACTCATTGTGGATGTTGAGTTGCGGAAAGGCGACTTGATGAAAGGAGGTGAGTTGAGTATTTTCCTTCATTTGGAGGATTGTGTGAACAAGTCGATTGGAGCATCAAGATATTACTTGGGCATGGGAATGTCTCTTTCTTTGGGGAAACATGGTTGAGGTGAAGCCTAACCATTTCAAGGCATAGAGATGTAGACACAACAACATGGTTGGGTGATGAAGTAGTGGGGAGAAGGTAGTATGGACATGTAGTTTTTGGTGCAGATTGGATAACTATGCCATGAGGTGGACAATGGACCCAAGTTGCCACAAACAACTTTTCTTCGGGGTGACTTCATAGTGCAACAAGGTGAGGGGTGACCTTGCCGTGGTATGATATCATTGCATGGATTTATCGAATTGCGGAAGGAAGTCAGAGTATGGACGTGCTAGTAGGTTTGAAGTGCATCACTTAGACATCGTAGAGGATCTCCTTGACGAAGATCAAAAAATGGTAGCAAGAGTGAGGCAAGGATGGACATTTTCCTTAGTCTTTGGATTTGTATGGAGTGACAAAGATGTAGATAGAAAAGACTAAGTTCAGGCATGGAGATGCACATTTCAAGAACTAGACATGACGGTTGGACTAGCTACCCAACCAGTGCATGACTTGAGGCATGAAGTGTGTAGAGACATGACAGAGTTGGTTGAAGTATGATTACAACAGAGAGTCACGAGGAGTTCAACACTTAGACAATTTTGAATTTTTGGTTGAGGTTGCAGCAACAATTGAGGCGACAACAACAACAACAAAATGAAGAGTGATCGTCGTAGTGGGACAGTGACAACTTAGACGTTACGGACATAGTTGGGGATGAGACGTATTTCCATCATTGAGGACAATTTGTTCGCACACAACTTTAGGCAGAGGGAAGTGTGGATGGTTGCACGAGTTGCAAATGATTGCATTGCAAGTTGGAAACTTTGGGTTTCCACTTTGCAAGGAAACTTGGGGTTTCTACTTTGAAAAACATTTGGGGTTTCCAGTTGGCACAAAACTTGGGTTTTCCAGCAAACTTAGTTGTAGCGGAAGCACGAGTTTGGGAAGAGACTTGGAGATCACATATTTTTTGGATATTGTCGAGGACGAAAATGACTTGATGTGGGGAGGATGTAATGCATGTGACGCCAAGGCCAGGCATGCACACTTCCACCACAGACCAAAACAAAGGAAATTGGGCAGGCAGGATGCTTGGTGCGAAAAAAGAGATGCATGTATTTATATATGGGGAGAGTTGGGGTTCCTTTGGCATGCAGTGTGCCAAGAGGAAACTCCACCCAAGATGCCTTGCGACACACGTCAAACAATAGAGGATTCAATGAAGGTTTGAGGGATTGACTTGGGCACTCCACCAATGAAGGAAAATTGGCTAAGGCATGGGAGCACACTTAAGAGAGTCAACTTGACTCACCTAAGAGTTGTATGCAGCCAAGTCGAAGGATTGGTTAGATGGACTGGTGGGTTGGTCAGGAAATGGAATGAAGCATTTGGTTGGTCAACTAGGTAAGCCGCATGAATGCATCCACATGAGGATTTGGCCCAACCTTGTGAAAGGGTGTGATTTAATGAACCAATGGGTCGACTCACCCATGGGAAAATAAACACGACGGATTGGCACCTATAAAGGAAAGAGGGTGCACAACCAAAGAAGGTAGCTTGGAAGACAAGGAGAGAAACAAAGCTCCGCAGTTCTAAGGCATATGAAGAGGCCGAGCTCCCTCAAGGAGCCAAATCTCTCCACATGGGAGGACTTGTGCTTCCTTGAGGAGTATTCGGTGTATGGAGTTGGGAAATATTATTTTGGGATGATTTTGGGGAAGTCTGGAAACACATGGAGGCATGTGTGAGACATAACCAAAATTTGTGAAGTCTACGAAAAAAAGAAGACACCAAGTCTACGGTTGAGGGCACGTCTGAGGTGCACTACAGGAGGTTTCATAGACGGTTGCGACAGAGGGTCTTGATGACGGTTTTTTATATGAGTTCCTTGGTGAGGTGAGGTGAGTCGTTCGATTATGTCGAAGTTGTAAACCAATCCGATAGTGCTCATGTTGTAATTGTTTCACAATATCAAATACTTAGCCATGTGTGAGGCATAGTTTGTGCTGCCCGCACTATATCTATGTTTTTCTTGTCTATTTTTTGTTGTTCTCTTGGATTCTCATGTTCATGGACCTATTCTTAAATATGACTAAGTGTTAAATTTGTTAACAAATGCCTAAGTATACAAGAGTTTCACTAGAGTAGGAGCGTGACTCGTCGATAGCCTAGAATGGAGTATGGGTATGCTCTAGGTGAAGAGTCATAGTCTAGACAAAGTAACCTCGATGTTTCCAAGTAGCTAAGCGAGAAATGTCACAATGCGACATGCCTTCAAGAGGTGCACGATTGTAAGATTCGACTAGGCACACTGTGGGGATGTGGTAAATTCCTTCCTGGTTGTGTTCCCTCTTGCCTTTATAGGTTCCCATCCATCACATCTCTTTTCCCATGGGTGAGCTGACTCGTCGGTTCACCAATTTACACCCCTTCGCAAGGTTGACCCTGACTCGTCGATTCACCAATTTACACCCCTTCGCAAGGTTGGGTCAAATCCTCACATGGGAATGTTTGAACAATTTTCCTAGCTGACCCATCGAATACTTCGTTTTGTCGTCTAACCAACCCACCTATTCATCTAACCAACTTGTTTTCTTGGGTGTGCATTCCCCTTAGGTGATTCGAGTCGAATATCCTAAGTGTGCCTCCATGCCTTAGCTAATTTTCCTTCGTTGGTGGAGTGCCCAAGTCATGCCCTCAACCCTTCATCAAACAATTTGTTGTTTGACTTGTTTCACAAGGCACATTGGGTGGAGTTTCCCCTTGGCACATTGTACACTCAAGTAACCCCAACTCTCCCCTATAAGAATACTTTTGTCTCGTCATTCGCATTGAGTGTCCTGCATGTATGATTTCCTTCATTTCGATATATGGTGGAAGTGTGTGTGCTTAGGCTTGGTGTCGCAAGCCTTACATCCTCCCCCACCTCAATTCGTTGTTGTCCTCAACAACATTCAAAAAATATATGATATCCAAGTCTCTAGCCAAACTCATTCCTCAACTACAACTAAGTTTGCTAGAAACCCCAATTTTCATGCCAACTAGAAACCCCAATATTCTGTCAAAGTGGAAACCCCAAGTTTCCAACTTGCACAACAATCATCTGCAACATGTGCAACCATCCACAGTGCCCTCTTCCCAAACTTGTGTGCGACCAAACTATTTTCTACGATGGAAAGACATATCCTCGCCAACTTTGTTCGTAATTTCTAAGCTTTCATTTCCCCACTGATGATCACTCTTCGTTTTGTTGTTGTTGTTGTTGCAACCTCAACCAAAACTTCAAAAATGTCTAAGTGTTGAACTTTTGTGAACTTCTTGTTGTTCCCATACTTCAACCAAACTCTTTCACGTCTCTGCACAATGTTATCCTCAAGTCCTTCACTAGTTGGGTAGCTAGTCCAACCATCATGTCCAATTCTTGAAATGTGCATCTACATGTCCAAAATTAGCCTGTTCTGTCTGCATCTTTGTCACTCCATTCAACTCCAAATACCAAGGAAAGTGTCCATCCTTTCCTCACTACTATTTCCATCATTCGATCTTCATCGAGGAGATCCTCGAAAATGTCTAAGTGTTTCACTTTGAACGTACTAACGTGTTTGTACTCTGACTTCCTTCCACAATTTGTCCCATCCATATAATGATCTTAGACCAAGGAAAGTTTGCCCCTCACCTTCCTGCACTATGAATTCACCCCAAAGCTAATTCATTTGTGACAAATTGACTCCACTATCCACCTCATGACATATATATCCAATCTACCCCAAGAACTACACATCCAAACTTCCTTTTCCCCACTACTTCGTCACTCATCCATACTGCTATGTCTACCTCTCCATGCCTTGGAATGGTTAGCATTCACCCTCAACCATGATTCCAAAATCAATAGAAATGATCAAGCCCAAGTAATCTCTTCATGTTGCTATCTATCTATTCCCACAACCCCCCAAACGAAGGCAAGTCCTCAACTCACCTCCTTTCATCAAATCACCTCGATGCAAATCAACCTCTGCGATGAGTGTGGCAAATGTTCCTACAATCCTCAAACATCCCAATGAACTGTAAAATGTGCTCCAAGTATAATGAGTCACCTCAAAGAGCTTCCATGCCTTAGGCACGTTCACACCAATACTTCTGCCAACTCCAACCAATGACCCCCACCAAATCTCTAAGTCATTGCACAATCGTCTACAAGTCACCAAGGTGCACTCTACCTCTCCAATGTTCCATGCCAAAGGAGATATAACACCACGTCCCAAGCCACTCGGTCTTCTTTCTTCCCATTCAGGTTGACTACCAACAATTCTTAGTCGACTTCCTTGCTAACTCCATCTGTCTCTTGGAATGAAATTTCCATGCACCTACTGCAAGTGTTCAAAATATGACACTATCGTCGCAATTGTCAATTAATTTCATGACCCAATTTGAATCTGGTTAAGGCACCAAACACAAGGGAACCTCACCCATCCTCTCAAACTCGACATGTACAAAATTCACTTCCCACTTCACCACAACGACATGCACAACACACCTCATCAAAGAGTTAGGTAGATTCCCCAAGCCACCTCCACAACTACATCAAAATCTGCTTAAGTCCACCACATGACTCATCCAAGCAGGTCTTCCCAATCTCTTTCTTACATGCGCCCAACCAAAGTGTCCCAACTGCTACATGACTTCTTCAAATATACACCACTTGAGTCACCTTCAAGTTTGTCACTTTTATCCATGAAAACATAATGCACTTGAACCACCAAGTCATATGCCTTCCCTTCAAAGAACTCATTGCAACACTTAGGAAAATCAAGAACTTGAAACCAACCATACCTTTCTAACGACATCGTTCACTGCAACCATGTTCTAAGTCTATTGTCTTGGACCTTCGCTTTCCCAATCAACCGACTCTCCAAATGAACTCACCTCAACCACCATTCACAACGCCACAAGCTTGCAAAACCTTCGTTGTGATACAAGGATGTGTAACGTACCCCATTACCAACACTAAAAAAATGTTTTGATACCACTTTGTAACATCCCCAACTTATTGCTGAGGAATTTCACTCCAAAAATCTAGTGCGCAAATTCTACACTATAACATTAATTTGCGCATAAACATGTGAGGTAACACGCACGATCCCAAGCTGGATAGTGCCCTCACAAATTTTCCTCTTCAGAAACTAGATATAACAGTGAAATTAACACATAATACAACTGCACGCACAATCATTCAGAGCACAAATGTATTATTGCGCGTGTAACCACTCTGAAAACATGATTAGTACTACGCGCACAACCATTCTGGTGTCGCAAGCAAATTATGTTCTCCTTGTGCGCAGACTGCTTTCCCATGCACATAGCAAACCCAACCTCTTGCACGTACATATTATTTCCCTGCGCGCGCGACAATTCTAGCCTTTCCTCAGAAACTCACAACTATTATTACAAAGTTAACAAACAAGAATACTCAATAATTGTCATACTCTGCATGTGCAACAACAATATTGAATAACAAAATCATGCTTTCATGTACAAACAATATTATACATAATAACAACAATTAATTATATGCAATGTCATATAGGAAATAAACCCATATCAAACATGGATAATTAAGAACACAATAAATTATACAAGCACATAAAGAACACTTATCTTTTATAAAGAGTCACCAACTGCATGCATAGCTCAGACATTCCTCCCATCCATAGACTCTTTTGCTCATATACTTTCGGCAACAGGTCACCCCCGAGTTGGGGCTTAAAATCCACCAGGGAAAAAGGATTCCTAATGCCAAGCTAAGGTCTGATATTCAATAGAATTTCTCAGTCCAAGGTTCCCAACTGCTTCAACTAGCCTACAGTCTCTCATTCCCCACATGTTTGTCCCACCCTAGGAAGTGTGCCCCTTCTTTGCTCAACAATCCCTTGACTTCCCCACTTCCCTTCCAGGGATTCAGTAACTGGCCAAACAATAAGTCTTAGAGCCCTGTAACTAATGCCCAATGCACCAGGTGTTGATTAATTGGGTTGTTTGTCATTGATGTCAACCCTTGAATCAAGCCCGATAGCAATTTCCGATAGCCCTAACAGTATGGTTAAGGGACTTAAGTTTGTTTGATGTATAATGATATGAATAATAGTATATTTGGAGGTAAGATTATTCTATATGGATAGTACATGTCAGGCCATTTTTGGTGATATGTGGAACATCACATAAATCCTCACGATCAGAGAGTTATGGCCTTATGAAGTTGGATAACCCTCATGAGTTATCTAGAAGGTCAAAGAAGTCAAATTATTCTAGAAACTCCTAGAAGAAGTTGACAAGTCAAAGTGGGTGAAACTAAGAGTTAATCATGGGTTAAGTTGTTGCAATAAGAAAATAATTAAAAATAAATTAGTTGCAACTAGAAGTGGAGAGTTTACTATTTGTGGATAAAGTGGTTATAAGTGGACAAGTGGTTAGAAGTGGGTTAGCCCCAAAAAGAAGGAAGTTGGGTTAAGTTGGTTAGAAGGTAACCCCTTGAGGAAGCTACATGGAAGTATAACTAAGAGAGAAAGGCTCTCCTATTAGAACCTAGTGAGCACATTGAATATCTATTATTGTGTAAGGTTTATTGCAGGTACTCATTGATACATCTAAAGTTATGCAAGTCTAAGGTAGTATGAAGGGTTGACAACGAAAGTTTCAGACTTGCAGAAATACTGAAAAAGAACCTAGTTTTTGAGGTGTATGCATGACATAGTGGAGAAGGGTGTGTATGTACGTGGGATAACAGTATAAAAGGCGTGTACATGTGGGAAAAGCCATGAAAGCTTGAGTTGTTGAGAGTACCAGGTTCTCAGAGTCTGAAAGCAAGCTCCCAGGAAGGTCTACAATGATCAGATACAATAGATCTATCTATAGATTCAAAATGCATATCATATTCTTATGTGTAGTTGGATATTGTTGTGTTCATAAGATATGGTTATTGGAGCTTGATTTTTTTTCCCTAGAGAGGGTGTTGGTTGTATGACACTTATGGTATGAGCTAGATCTACAAAAATACAACACTGGTATGTTGGTATTATTCATTGGTTCATCTTGTTGGTTCAAGTGTTGAGACATAGTTGTATTTCTTGGTACATGGTTGAGGGTTTTGGTTGTGAAGTTGTTTGTATGGTGTGAGGTTGCATGTCAGTAATGGTTTGATGTCTAGTCCATGTGAGGATTATTACACGTGTTCATGATTGCAAAAAAATATATGACACATGACTAGAGAGACATATATGCATTTAGTTAACGAATCTATAAGATGATGTATGCATAGGGAACAACTACAGATAAGATACATTGACATGTTGCAGGTTGATGTGATAGAGGTAGAAAAGTGTTTGAAGTTTCAGAAAAGGTGAAAACCCTAGTTTTCTGAAGGTGTACACAAGCTTCAGTATAGACAGGCCACATACATACGCATACTACATTATAGACAGGGTGCGTACATACGCGAGCTGCAACATATACAGTTCACGTACTTATTGAGTTTTGTTGGTACAGGTTGAGTACATGTACATGTTGGTTACAAGTCAGTTGCACATGTTGGTTATAGGTTGGTACAAGTTGGTATAGGTTTACAGTGGTATATCTCATAGTGACAGTGTGGCAGTGGTTTCATCATTTGACACTTATATTTCAAGGCGGTAGGACAGGGCAAGGATAGGTGGTTGTAACCATCTTTCGATTGTAGATGGAGAACATAGGGGGTTGTAGCCTCCTTCTAGTTGTATGCAAATAATTGGGGAGTTGGAGCTTCCCTCAAGTTGTAGCCTGAAAATATAGGGGGTCAGAGTCTCCTTCCAGTTGCAGCTAGAGAACAAAGGAAGTTGGTGCTTCCAATGAATGTAATTCTTAAAGAAATATAAGAAAAAAAATTATGTGGTTTTCTCCCGCATTGGGTTTCCACATAAAAATACCGGTGTACTGTGTATGTGTATGGTTGTTCATTGTTCATGGTGTATTTACTCTGTACTTATTGAATGATAATTTTATATTGATCATAAATATAAA
>ML795177.1:26637-45603 GCA_009831015.1 Picea engelmannii
AATCCAACAATTGGTATCAGAGCAGGTTCCTTCAGAAATCAGTTTAACCACTGAAAGGTAGATCATGGAGAGAAAAAATATGTATAAAAATGGAATACCACAGTTTGAAGGATAGAATTATGCATTATGGAGAAGAAAGATGAAAACATATGTACATGTACAGGGATTTGAGGTTTGGAAATTAGTTGTAGATGGATATAAAGAACCAACAGTTCTGCCAACAAATGACAATGGAAGGAAACTTAGTCTAAATAAATCAAAAGCCAAAAATGCACTTCTAAATGGTCTTGGTGATTCAGTATATGGAAAAGTTATGCATTGCAGCTTCGCAAAGGAGATTTGGGACAAACTTCAGAATGTTTATGAAGGAGATGCGAAAATCAAGGAAACAAAGCTTCAAACTTACAGAGGTCAATTTGAACAGTTGAAGATGAAGGAAGATGAGAATATTGTAGATTGTTTCTTCTAAATTGATGAAATAGTGAATGCAATTAGAGGATTGGAAGAAGAAGTGGATGAATCTATAATTGTTCAAAAGGTACTAAGATCTCTTCCAATGAGATTTGATCCTAATATCTGAGCACTAGAAGAAAGAATAGATATGGATTCTATAAGCATGGATGAACTACATGGAATTTTCACAGCCTATGAAATGAGAACCGAACATGAGAATCCAGTTACAAAAGAAGCAACATTCAAAGAATCCAAGAAGTCAAAGAAAAAGGGAAAGAAAAATGGAGAAGAAGATAACAACATTAGTGACATCTTAGAAGATGATGAATAAGTAGAAAACTTCGTCAGAAGATTGAAAAAGGGAACTGACGACAGATATAGAGGTAAGATTCCATTGATTTGTTATAATTGTGATGGTATTGGTCATTTTTCTCAAAAATGACCTCATAAGAAAAATAAAATAAATAAGGAAGATGATTCAAATATCAAACAAATATAAAAAGGCAAAAGAACCAAAAAGAAAGTCTTCAAGAAAAGTTTATGCACCAAAGAATAGAACTCCTCATCAGACGAAGATGAAGTCAGTGAAAGTGAGACATAAATAGTTCTATTCATGGTAGTAGAAGACTCCGATAAAGAAGGCACCGAAGAGGAATATGGAGAGGAAGACGTTGACTACAGAGACGAACTGTTGAGTGCTATAGAAGTTATAAAAAGAGAAAAGAATAAAAACAAGTCACTATAGGCGGAACTAAAAAGAAAAGAGGAAACACAAAATTCCAACTATGAAGAACTAGAGAAGATGATAACTAAGTTAAAAATTCAAGTTGAAGAAGAAAAAATAATTGAAGAAGCACTCAATGAATGATTAGAAGAAAGAGACAGGACCATTGGAAATTTGGAAGCAAAGATTGTGACATTGAGAAAAGATCTTCAAAAGAAAAACATGCAAAACAATTCTAAATTTTTGGATAATATTATTAACAGTCAGAGACCAAATCATGACAAGTATGGACTTGGATACAATCAGACAGAGAAGGGATCAAGATCCAAAGAAACATATCAAGAAACACATCCAAGAAGCTATGCAAAGACAATCAAAGGAGACAAGAAGTTTTACAAGGAAGCTCACAGGGACACTCCTCCACCTAGAAGATTCAGATTTCAGAACAAGGACAGTCAGAAACAAGCATGCCTCAAGAAGAAGAAGGATTCAACGAAGAATCATCGATAGTCAGAACATAGGGATTTCTTTTCCACCTCTTGGTGTAAAGTGTTTGGCAAGGTGAGCACTTTCACTCTAAGAGGAGGATCTTTAATGACCTCCAAGGTGAGGTTTGAGGAGCTATGACCCTTCCTCAAAGGAGAGGGTGGGTGTTTCTCCTTCGCTACAAAATTGAAGGTTGGTGGAGCTTCTGGAGGCTTCAATTCTTTCAATTAAGGCCCAATAATAGGGTCTTCTTTGTTGATCAAGTGGTGTTTCTTTGATTCTCCCACCCACAAGGTTGGTTTCTTTCTTTGTTCATTAATACTTTTGTTGACCTTCAAATAGTGATATGCAACGTGTGTTATAACTTACAACAATATTGAGAGGGGGGGTGAAACAATATTGTATCATAGTTTTAATTTTCTTTCCTTTCAATGAATTAAATTTATTTATAATTGCTTACTTAATCATCAATATATGGATAACACAAATCACAACACAGAAAACACATTACACCATAATTTTTACATGGAAACTCAATGCAGGAAAAAACCACAAAAAATCTTTCTTTATGTTCTTCTGCAAACACCAACTTACAATTATTTAGCTTGACAGGCACCCACCTGTCACAAAAAATGAGGAAACCAATCCTCTCAGGAACCAACCTATCGCAAACAATGAGGACACCAATCCTCTCGGGTACAAACTTGTTGCAAATAATGAGGACACCAATCCTCTCAGGCACCAACCTGTTGCAAATAATGAAGACACCAATCCTCAGTGAGCTTCAACTCACCCTAGCACCACCCCACCACCCTAAAAGCAGTTTAAAACATATTCTTACAGATATGGACCTTTCTCTACAAAAATTAATCTGATATATCTCCAGTTCAGTTTCATTGAACAGTTTCAGGTCCTTTTCCTTCTCTATTCATTTGCACAAAAATCAAACATAGTACATCCTTATTTATAGTGTTTTTGACTGATTTCTCCTTCATATATGTGGACGCATAAATGTGATATCGTGGAAAAAATTTGACCGGATCAAACTTCTTTCAGTGACACTTATGTCTAAATAAAGTATGTCGATGCATGACAGTTACATTGTGGACATATTTGACCAAATCAAAGTCCAGTTAGTTATATGTGGACATAATTCTATTCCATACATTTTGACTAACTCAAACAAACCAAATCTTTGTTGTTATACCAAATCATTCATTGTCACAGTAATTCACACTTTGGTTTACAAATCATATATTATGCAGATAGTGTTGGGTATGTGTTATATTCTTTGCACGAGTAGTAGTGTTTGCGTTGCATCAGGCGCGTAGGGGGGGCTTGAGGGGGGAAAAATCCCCCCATGCGAGGATTCGGGGGCAACGCCCCCGAGATTTTTTTTTGCCTTTGGAAACATGTCACGTTTTTTCCTTGTTTTTCATGTTGCCTCGATTTTCATGTCCATTGTTGGGAGGTTTTTCGGCACATGGTTTTTTTGCCGATGGTTTTCTATTTCCGATTAAGAAATTAGGGTTGTTGAATAATCCAGGTCATTGGGTTAGGGTTTTGGATTCCACTGGCTCCTATATGTATATTGTATTGTAAACAACGTATCACTCTGAATGAATATAAAATATGTTGGTTTTCCCAGTTTGGGTTTCCAGGGGAAAAATCTCTGTGTAATGTTTGTATTTTCGATTGTATTTTTTCTGTTCTTTTACTGAAAATATGTTTGTAGTAAATATTGTACAAGGTTAAAATCTACATTTGGTATCAGAACTTTGTTGACTTCAGGGGGACACCTTTGTGGTCAAGGTTTTGGCTCGGGACTATGATAAGCCTTATTACAATGGGAGATATGTGGTATTGATTTTTTAGGTGAAAAGAAATGGCGAGAAATTCGAAAATAGAGATCGAGAAGTTTAATGGGTAAAGTTTTGAGTTATGGAAGCTCAAGATGGAATATCTGTTGGTGGACAGATATTAATGGATCATAGTAGATCCAGGTACTATACCTACAAGAGCTTCAATAGATGACTGGAAAAAGTTGGATCGAAAGGCAAAGAGCACAATCCGACTGTGTCCCTCAGATTCAGTATTATTGAATGTGTCAGAGGAAGCTACAACCAACGATTTATAGGATAATTTGGGGAAGTTGTATCGGTCTAAGTCCCTAGTAAATAAACTATTCCCGAGAAAGAAGCTGTATAACCTGAGGATGAGAGATGGAGACTCGGTGGCAGAGTATTTGAATGCCTTCAATACTGTGGTAAGTCAATTAGTATATGTTGAGATTAAAATTTCAGATGAAGATAAGTGTATCAGTTTACTATGTTCTTTACCAGACTCGTGGGATATTCTGGTTGTGGCCATAGGTAGTAATACAACTTCCTTAAAGTTTGATGAAGTGGTCTCATCCTTGTTGTCGGAGGAGATGAAACAAAAGAATATGGAAGGACAAAGCACAGACACATTATTTGCAAGAGGATGCTCCCAGGAAAGAAATAGATCTAGGTTCTCAAGTGGGAGATATAAGTCTAAGGGTAGATCTAAATCTCCCATAAATTTTGTAACGTTATGTTGGATATGTGGAAAAGAAGGGCACTACAAGAAGTAGTGTAGATCCAAAGTTGAGAAAAAGAAGGGATTTGAACAATCTCCTTTTACAGAAGAAAATACCTCCAAGGAAGAAGGAGGGGATGTGTACTGGGCTTGTTCAAGCACACATGCAGATCATGAGGCATGATTGGTTGAATCAGGTGCATCCTTTCATATGACTCCCCATAGGGAGTGGTTATGTGAATATGAAACATATGATGGAGGTAATGTTTTCTTAGGTGATGATTCGACAACTAGAATCATGGGACAAGGAAAATTAAAGTTGAGCCTCATAGATGGAAGGATTAAAACACTACCTGGTGTTTTGCACATCCCAGGATTGGCCAGAAATTTGATTTATGTAAGCAAAATGGACGATGTAGGGGTAAAAAAAATATTTGAAAAGGAAACCTGTAAGATGGTTTGAGGAGCAATGGTGTTGTTGAAGGGAGCTCTGTTTGGAACTCTGTATAAGCTGCAAGGAAGCACTATTAGTGATGGGTGAAATAGTTCCATTGTTCCTGATATTGGAGTTGAATAATAAAGAATTCCTACAGTCTCTGGAGAAAAGGTTATGTTGTGGAATCAAAGACTGGGGCATATCAGAGAGAAGGGTCTTCGACTACTACACAGTAAAGGTATGGTTGAAGGTATGTCTAAATTCTCTCTGGATTTTTATTTCTATGAACATTGTGTATATGGGAAGCAGAATTAGATAATATTCCCCTCTGGTGCAATGAGGGCAGAAGGAATTTTGTAGCTAGTTCACAGTGATGTTTTTGGACCCATCTCGGTCCCATCATTGGGAAAATCTATGTACTATGTCTGATTTATAGATGACTTCTCGAGGAATACATGGATATATTTCCTTAGGAAGAAATCTGAAGTCTTTGACAGGTTTAAAGAGTTTAAGGCTCTTGTTGAGAATCAAACAAAGAAAAGAATTAAGGTGTTGAGGACAGATAATGGTGGAGAATTATGCGGGAATGGATTTTAAGAATTATGTAAGAAGTGCAGTATAGAAAGGTAGAAGACTACTCCATATACACCTCAACAAAATGGAGTTGTAGAAAGGATGAACATGACGCTGATGGAAAAAGCAAGGTGCATGCTCAGTGGTGTCGGGTTAGGGAAAGAATTATGGGAAGAGGTAGTGGGTACTACATGTTACCTGGTCAACATATCACCCTCATTAGCGTTGGATGACAAGACTCCACAAGAGGTATGGACTGGTAAGAAACCTTCTCTCACACATCTCAAGGTATTTGGATGTGATGCATATGTTCATGTTCCAAATGAAAATAGGAGTAAGCTAGATAAGAAGACTGAAAAGTATATCTTTATTGGATATAAAGATGGTCTCAAAGGTTATAATATTTGGTACCCAGAAACTAAGAAGGTAGTGTATAGTCGAGATGTGGTATTTAGAGAAATGAAGGATGCTGTTAAAAAGGAAGTCATAGCAAGTAAGGAAGAACCATAGAAAATAGAGTTTGATTTAAAGGATGATGAATCAAACTCTACAGAAGAACATGAATTAGAAGAAGAAGATCATCACACTCTAGTATTGAGGAGATCGGTTCGAGAAAGAAGGCTACCGAAAATGTATACTCCATCTGATTTCCATTCAAAATTTTCTTTGTCTAATATTGATGATGATCCTAGAACCGTCAGGGAGGTAGTGGATTAAAAGCTGCAAGCTGAAAAATTCCATGTATGGTTTAAAACAATCACCAAGGATGTGGTATCAAAAATTTGATAGTTATATGTTGGGACTTGGTTTCACAAGAAGAAAAGAGGATCATTGTGTGTGTAATTGGTGATCATTTGATTTATTTGGTCTTGTATGTGGATGACATGTTGCTGATAGGAAAAAACAAGGATATTATCCATGATGTGAAAACTCAGTTGTCCTCTAAATTTGACATGAAGGATATCGGTGTTTCAAATTTCATTTTGGGCATGGAAATTAAAAGAGATCGGAAAAAGAGGAAACTTTGGTTAAATCAAAGAAAATATGTCGAGACAATATTGCAGAGGTTTAATATGCAGGAATGTAAACCGGTCAAGGTTCCTATTCCTGTTGGTGTAAAGTTATCTGCGGATCAGTGTCCCAAGACACATGAAGAGGAGGAGGACATGTCTCGTGTTCCATATGCGAGTGCAGTTGGCAGTTTGATGTATGCAATGGTCCGTACTAGACTGGACATTGCACATGCAGTGGGAGTTTTGAGCAGGTATATGTCAAAACTAGGGAAGGCGCATTGGACAACAGTAAAAAGGGTTTTCAGGTATTTGCGTGGCACTGCTAGCTATGGATTGTGCTACCAAGTAAGACCGGGATTGGACATAGTGGTGGATATACATGGCTTTGTGGATGCATACTGGCCTGGAGATCTGGATTGTAGGAGATCTACAAGTGGGTATGTTTTTAACCTGTTTAGAGGAGTGATAAGTTGGATGAGCAAAAGAGAGGTTGTAGGGGCACTTTCAACTATAGAAGTTTAATACATGGCAGCCACTCATGCAAGTAAGGAAGAAATATGGTTACAAAGATTGTTTTCAGGTATTGGGTTGGTACAACAAGATGTAAGGATAGATTGTGGCAGTCAGAGTGCAATTTTTCTGGTGAAGAACCCGACTTATCATTCAAATACAAAACGTATTGATATTTAATATCACTTTGTGAGAGACATGGTTGAAGAAAAGAAAGTATTGCTAATGAAGGTGGACACTTTGAAGAATGTTGCATATTCATTAACAGAATCTGTGAGCAATGAGAAGTTCTCTTGGTGTAGAGGATCCATGGGCATTGATGCCCTGGATTGTTGACTATGTAACCCTGTAATCCCTTATATGCAAAGAAAATAACAAGTGGGAGAATGTTGGGTATGTGTTATATTCTTTGCATGAGTAGTAGTGTCTGCATTACGATGGGTGCGCAAGTGGGTGAAATCCCCCCACATGAGGGCTCGGGGGAACACCCCTGAGAATTTTTTTCCTCGGGAAATGTGTCACATTTTTTCCTCGTTTTTCATGTTGCCTCAATTTTTGTGTCCATTGTTGAGCGGTTTTTCGACACGTGGTTTTTTGCCGATGGTTTTCTATTTCCGGTTAAGTAATTAGGGTTGTTGACTAATCCAGGTCATTGGGTTAGGGTTTTGGATATCGATGGCTCCTATATGTATATTGTATTGTAAACAATATATCACTATGAATGAATATAGAATATGCTAGTTTTCCTAGTTTGGGTTTCCATGGGAAAAATATCTGTGTAGTGTTTGTATTTGCCATTGTATTTTTTCTATTCTTTTACTGAAAATTTGTTTGTATTAAATATTGTACAAGGTTAAAATCTATAGATAGAATAAGGGTGCAAGATATAGATCGCAAGTCTTCAACATGTCACACTTGCCTTGCAACATACTCACCCAGTTGCCCCACCAGATTATGAGCTCGCCCTGGTGACTCCAAAGTTTCACTCATCCCGTTGCACTCCATTCTATCAATCGTTGCTTTGCTCAAGGCACCCTGTGATATTTTCACATTCGTCGTTGTGATGCAGCACAAACATCCTTTGATTCACTCTACAATTGCGAATAAGGGAATTTGTCGCAGTCTACTTTACTTCTGAACTGCATCGTAGGCCATCCTCATGTTCTGTGCGCACTCCTAGAAAACTCAATCACTTCCAGGATTTCTTTTGCACCATTTATCCCTTCGTTCTTCAATCCTTCTACGCACTTATGTTCTCAACCTTTCATGATTTATTCTAGGAGTTTTGTTTCATGTGGATCTGTCCTTCTACACACTTCCTCTTCCTTCGCACCATACTGTTTGTGCATCATGTGGACATCGATGACATCATATGCTCAATAAATAATCCTTCTGCGCATTTCCTCTTCCTGTGTGCCAACTTTGTGCCATATTTTCTATGCACCATGTTAACATCAATGACAACATTTGCTCAACAAACTCCCCCTTTGTCATTGATGACAACTCTATTGTCGAGATACTCCCCTTGTTAGTGTGTTCCTCTAGCCTTCACTCCCCCTTTTTGTATGATCCTCTCTGTCGCAACTCTATTTTTCTCTCCCCCTGACATCAATGGAAAAGGGATCTAACCTACTGACTGCACACATCCTGAGAGTGACTCCCCCTATCTGAATATTGTATTTTTCTGCTACTCAATTACTCAATTTCTTGTGTTTCTCCCCTTGAGGCCGGACATGTATTTCAATAGCCTCCAACCTGTCATGAAGGTTATGTGCCTTAATGAGGAGTGGGAAGGACTCCCAACTTCTCTCTAAGGTACTCAAAGGAGTCCCTAGGTAATGGCTTGGTAAAGATATATGTGGTTTTCTCTTTGGAAGGAACATATTCTAATTTAACCATCTGATCCTTAACCTGTTCTCTAAGAAAGTGATACTTGATGTGTATATGCTTAGTTTTAGAGTGTTGAACATGAATTTTAGAGAGATTAATAGCACTTGTATTGCCACACATGATAGAAACAAGTTGATCACAATGAACTTGAATATCCTTGAGATTGGTATTTATCCATAATACTTGCATACAATAGGATGATGCAACTTATATATACTCGGCTTCAGTTGTAGAGAGGGAAATGGAAGTTTGTTTCTTGTTGAGTTAGGATACTAAACAACTGCCAAGGAAGAATGCACCTCCACTAGTGATTTTTCTATCATCAATACTTCCTACCCAATCTGTATTTGTATAAGCTCTGAGAATGAGGTTTGTGTTTTTTGAATACCACAATCCATAACTGATAGTGCCTTTCAAGTACCTGAATATCATTTTGATTGCAAGAACATGAGTTTCCTTGGGATTGGACTGAAACCTGCCTACCAAACCAACCACTTGCATGATGTCATGCCTTGAAGCTGTGAGATAAAGTAAACTTCCTATCATGGACCTATACATGGTTTGATCTATTTCGGGAGCATCATCATCTTTTTTGAGTTTGCAACTGGTAGTCACGGGAGTGCTTACTAGTGCATAGTTTTCCATGCCAAACTTATTCAAGTTTTCCTTGAAATATTTACTTTGGGAAATGAAAATTCTTTTTTTTGATTGATGAATATTTAAGCCAATAAAGAAGGAGAGTTCTCCTAGCATGGACATCTCAAACTCTTGTTGCATTACAACTGCAAACTTATTACTCATTAGTTCAATGTTAATACAAAAAACAATATCATCAACATATACTACGATAATTAATAGGTCATTACATTCATCCTTGATGTATAAGTTGCTTTCAGTTGTTCCCTTTTAAAAATCTTAATGGTGTAGATAACTGTCAAGTTTGTAATACCAAGCTCTTGAAGCCTATTTTATCCCATACGGGGCTTTCTTTAAATGACAGACATAATCATTTTTTTCAATTAACAAAAAACCTTATGGTTGCTCCACATAAACTTCTTCCTCAAGGTCGCCATTCAAAAATACTGATTTGAAATCCATTTGGTAGACTTTGAATTTTTTGTAGCATGCAAAATCCAAAAACATCCTAATAGCTTTAATTCTTGCAACATGGGCAAACATTTCTTCAAATTCCACTCCTTCAACTTCAACATACTTTTTACATACTAATCTGGCCTAGTTTCTGACTATTTGTCCATCCTCATTTAACTTGTTTATGTATACCCATTTAGTGCCAATTAATTTTTTGTCATTTGGTCTTGGGACAAGATCCCATGCCTTATTTTTCTCTATTTGATATAGTTATTCATTCATGGCTTTGACCCAATGGTCATCCTAACCCGGTTATGCAAAATTTTGGGGTTCACTCATGGATAATAGTGCAAAATTTGCAGAGCTAGATGTATTTACAAGTTTTCTTCTGGTTTGTACACCTGCTTCCTTGTTCCCAAGAATCTGGTTGTCTGGATTATGTTTTTGAACATACCTTGATGGGGGATTTGGTTGGGGTGTATCCATTATCTCTTCTCCCTCTAAATCGTCTTATTCCTGGTATTTGTTCATTCCATCATCTTGTAGATCCCTTCTGATTGGTTCATGAAATGAATCATTGTATTGTTGATGTCTCACTGGATGAAGTGGTCCCTCATCTACTTTTACATCTATGTTCTCAATTATTTTATGGAGTCTTTTGTTGTAGCACTTGTATCCTTTACTTCTGGAGGAGTATCCTAACAAGATAGCTTCATCAACTCTAGAATCAAACTTACTTAAGTTGTCTTCATTTCGTTTGATGTAACATTTCCTTCCAAATATTTTGAAATGATTTATTGATGCAGGTCTTCCATGCCATAGCTCATAAGGGGTTTTATCACTCTTTACTCTTATGGGCACTTTATTGAGAATTTTAGCAAAAAATTGAACAACTTCTCCCCAAAATGTTTTGGGTACTTCTAATTCATCAAGCATGGCCCTAGCCATTTCTTGAACGGTTCCATTCATCCTTTCTACAACTCCATTCTATTGAGGGGTTCTAGAAATAAGAAATTGTCTCTTGATACCATGCTTTTCTCTATAACTGTTGAATTCATCAGATGTGAATTCTCCTCCTCTGACTGATCTTAGGCACTTTATTTTTAAGTCCATTTCATTTTCAACCCATTCTTTGAAGATTTTAAATTTTTCAAAAGCCTCATATGTATGCTTCAACAATCCAACCCAAGTCATTTTGGTATAGTCATCAATCAACAAAATAAAATATATTTCACCTCAAGGTGATTTTGTACTAGTGGGGCCACATAGATCTGTATGAATAAGCTCAAGAGGTCGATTGCTGGAGTGTTCTCTTGCCTTGAATTGAACTCTTGACTGCTTTCCAAATTGACATGACTTGTATACAATATTCTTAGGTTTGGAAATTTTAGGCATATCTCATACAATATTCTTTCTTCCCATCTTAATAAGTTGATCAAAATTAATATGACCTAGCCTTTTGTGCCAAAGCCATCTCTCATCAATTTTACCAATACAACATTTTTTTTTCTTTCTTCTAGAACATACACATTCCCTAAAGTTCTAACTGCCTTTACAACAGTCTTCCTTGTATTTGCATCCATTACTTTACAACCTTTTGAATGAAAGAAAACATTGTGTCCTCGGTCATACATTTGACTTACACTCAACAAGTTATGTTTTAGACCATCTACTTACAACACATTTTGTGCTTTAGTCTTTCCCTTCTTATCTTCATCTAGTGCAACTGTTCATTTTCCTCTAATTCTAGCTGGAGAATTGTTTCCAAAGGTAACATTACCACCTTTTTCTTCAGTTAGGAATTCAAATTTACTCTTGTCTCATGTCATGTTCTTGGAGCATCCACTATCAATATACCATTGATTTTCTTGATTTTTGGCATATAGAGCTAATTCAAAATTTTCTTGGTTTTTTTTTTCTTCCTCCAAACCTTGGTAAAATCTTCTTGTTTATCTTGCTTATAAATATGCAACATCTTGCTTCTACATTCACTTGCTTGTGGGAATTCGTTCTTCATCTGCTAGCTTGATAAGATTCAGGCACATGTTGCTTCCTTACTTCATAGTTGGGTTGGACCATTTATGACTGCTTCGTCTTATCATCTTTTGACTTTTTAAGTCGACCCTTGAGAGCATTTGCATAACTTGTAGGTTTCTCACTAGTTGACATGATGGTGCTTGATTCTCCTTTGACAATTTTAAGACTTTCCTTATATCCTAGCCCTGTCTTGTCATCCGGTGATCTCAGGTTGTTGAGAATGTTATCTATAATTTCATATTGTTTTATGAATTTTATTTGAGTCTTGGTGATCTAAAAAATGAAAAGGCTTGAGTCTCTTTAAAATTGCAAGTGAAATTTTGTATGTGCTTGGGTAATAGGATCAAGTTAAAAACACATAAAACTTAATGAGTTTTTACTTAATCATGAACATCATAAAAAAATCATAAACAACCATCAAAGTAAACACATTAACACAACAAAATGATAAAGGAGTTCACCCCTCTCTTGGTCCAGCTTCCAATGGATAATTTTCATTAATGCTCAAAGTGTCAAAAGAAGTTCTTTACAATGTTCAGAATGAGAAATATTCAATGTCTCCATAACGTCCAAAAACCCCTAGCTGGGCTCTTCCTGCACCTGGTTTGGCCAAAAACTGAGTTGGAATCACTCCCTGGAAGTTTCTCCCAATTCTTTGTTGTCTCTGCTCAACAAAACACACCCATAATGTCTAAACTTAGCCTGTGTGTGTTTTTCGTGCCAAAAACTCAGCACCCACGTGCATCCTACAAATTGGGAAAAATTGTCGAATGATTAGTGCCATTAGCGCCTCTAAGGGTGGAGGTGTCAGTTGCATGAGAACCATATGGCCATGTCCCAATGTTAACTCCACTTCATTTGAAACCATTGAACTAACCCACACATTTGTTGGTCGTGTGTGGCATTTGTTGGAACCCCATGTTGGTTGACCCTTGGATGGCGTGCATGGTCAAATGACTGTTGGATGGAACTGTTGAACCCTGCGTGAAATGTCATGTGGAAAGGTCGTATATTAATGTTAGAAAAATAGGACCGTGAAGCAATAAAATAAAACAAATGCGGAACCAAAACATAGAAGATACACAATACAAGAGAGACACGGATTTACGTGGTTCACCCAGTGTGGGCTACGTCCACCATAGAAATTGCCAGGTCCTTCCTTTATTATTATCCAACAAATGAAGGGATACAACCTACATCAAAACCTGTTGTAACTTCCTCTTCTTTCTCTCACAGTCTCCTCTCTCAGAATACAATATTCACCATCAACCATAGTCGAAATACATTTCCCTCATAAAAGAGGGTTTCCTTCTAGGGAAAAAAACACTAACATAATCTCTACCGTTAGATCTGCGACCTTATAATGAACGGTCCATATTTACAATGAAATTACAAGATACATTTACAAGGAAATTTTTCCTTCAGGGGCTTCGCCCCCAAACCCCCATCAGGGGACACTTCCCCCGAACCCTCGCTAGGGGCCCGCTTGCCCCCAGACCCCCCAGTCGGGAGGATAGCCCCCCTAGACCCTGCAAAGGGGGTGCCCCCCCTCTGCACTCCCCCACGTGGAAGAGTGTACATACTTATGGGGTGTAAATACTTCATGGGGTATAAACACGGATGAAAGTAAAAGACCTCTGAATCAGGAAGATAATCAGGCTCCACAACCAACAATTAAGGATTGAGCCAATTGCCAGGTCTTAGCCCTGACCCTTTTCACATCAGAATGAAACCCTAATCAAGATTAAATTTTTTTGTAAAGGTATAATGTTAAGAACTATATGGAAGGCAGGCTGGTAGCCCAGCCTGCGCCAACGCCTTGCCACTTGTCTTGGAGGTCGTGGGTTTGACCCCCATGAACTCCAACCCAAAATTTTATAACACGGAGGGGTGCCACATGGCATCCCATGTCTGGGCCACATGGAATCCCATGTCTGGGCCACATGGCACCATACCATTGGTCCAATACATTGCCATGTGTCGAACATTCATTTGTCTACATACCATGCCAATCACCTGCCACAATAGCCTCTTGCCATGTGCCGGTATGGTCACCTTCCACGTGTCAGTATGTTCACCTTCCACATCACCAGTATGGCCCTGCCACATCAGAAGTATGGCCCTTCTACGTTAGTAGTACGAGCCTGCCATGTCAACACTGTATGGACTGTATGAACTATACAATCAACAAAATTTTGCCTGTTTGGAAAAGCGATCAGAACATGATATCACTTGCATACGATGTTCGTTTGAACATGTTCAAGTTGCGTTGGGATCATGAGGACGATGCCTACATACGAGTCTGTTTTGAAGTAATTATGAGCACTTTGATTTTTGAGCATATTTTGATCCCATGGATCACTCCTCCTCATTGGGAAGCTTTTGGACCTCCAAAAGACTACTTTCAGTCAATATGAAAATGAGGGTAAAGTTCCCTCACCTTTCCAACCTCAATCCACTTGGACTTGCTTGGATTTTTTCCTTTAAGACCAACTTGAAGGTATTCCACATTCCCTCATTTTGAAGTTCTCATCCTCCTGTCAATGATTGTATCTTCATGCAGTTCTGAAATATATTGTGGTGAGAAATAATCTATAGAAGGAATATGAACATGCTCTCCTTGATCATCAATCAAAGGAGGCTCATACAATCTCAAATTCTCAACATTGACAACTGCATACATTTTCTTATAAGGAGGCAAATCCAAACGGAAGGCATTGTTACCAATCTTTTCAAGAATCTTGAAAGGTCCATATCTAATTGGTTTCAGTTTTTTACCTTCTCCTTTAAGCCTCTCTTTGCTAATGTAAATCCAAACTTCATCTTCAACTTGGAAACTTTGATCAACACGATGCTTGTCATGTCTTGCCTTGTACTTGGCTTGGCTCTTTTCCAACTGTTCTTGTACCATTTGATGCACCAACTAAATTTGTTCAATGAACTTCTTTTCTCTATCAATGTCATATTGATCATCAATAGCAATATATTTCCCAAAGATAAAATCTAAAGGAGATTTTGACAAATAACCAAAACATGTCTCAAAAGGAGATGTTTGAGTCGAAGAGTGCTTAGACCAGTTGTAAGCATGTTGAATGTACTGTAGGTGCTCATCCCAAAGCTTAGGATGCTTGCTGCAATAACCACGAAGAAGATGTACTACTATTCTATTCACCACTTTTGTTTGACCATCAGTTTGTGGATGAAAAGTTGTGCTCTTTTTCAGCTTGGTGTCCATGAGTGCCCATAAGCTTGACCAAAAATTCTCAATAAATCGAAAATCTTGATCAGAAATAATGGATTTGGGCAACCCAAAATGTACCCAAACATGTTGAAAGAACATTTGTGTCATTTGTTCAGCTGTAACCTGCTTCTTACAAGGCATCAAAATACACATTTTGTTGAAACGGTCAGCCACAACATAAAGATAATCATGATTCTTTTTAGACATAAGTAGAGCTCCTACAAAGTCCATGGAAATGTTTTCCCAAGGACGAGAAGGAACCGGAAGTGGAGTATACAAACCCAACTTTCTATTGTTAGGCTTGCTTATAGCACATAAAAACATCCTCTTACATATCTTGAAATACTTTCATTCATTTTAGGCCAATAGCAATACCTTTGCAAATTATCCATTGTCTTGCCTACACCAAAGTGGCCAACAATAAGAGAAGAATGAGCTTCCCTTATGATGTTGACTCTTTCACCCTATGGAATACATAGCTTGTCAAGATGATACAAAAGTTTATCATGCACATGGTAATCCAATTCCTCAACTTTAACAATATTACCAACTTAACGAGAACTTTGTCGAGTTCTCATTTTTTCAAGGGTCCCATTTTTTACCACATTTTGAAAAATGGTGCTACAGGTAGCACCCCTTTTCATTTTGAGGTAGTTTTTTGATATTTTAAATCTTCTTTTCTATAACAGATCCACATTTTGTTTCTAAAATGTTTGTTTTTTGAGCTATTTTCAAATTTTCCTAAATCATTTTTTGTTTTGGTTTTTTAAATGTTTGTTTTCCAACTATTTTCAATTTTTTTTAAATCCTTTATTTTTTTTTACCAATGTTCTTTTTTATGATTTGTAATGATACTAAAAATGTTATAAAAATCTTATATATGATTCACTTTTTTGAAATTAAAAATTTTCATACAATTGTGTCTCATTATATTTAATTCATGGTGCCATAGTTTTTAAATATAGTGTAAAATTGTATTTTTAACACATTTTTTATTTTTTCTTGAATATATAGCAAATAATTGTAGCTAAATAACACTATTTTTTAATATTTAGCAAAAAACTATACATTTCAAAGAAACTTATAACAAAAAACCTATACATTTTGGAAGCTTTCCACTATAAATAACTTGTCACACAAAGCATTTTTATGGACAAAATTGAACAAAAAAAAAGGAAAAAAAATAATAATTAACATTTTTTATGATATTTTTATAGATTTATAGTAAAAAATTGACAAAATTCAGCGTTGAGGGCATCCTAAAACTAATCAACAATGTCATATATCCCCCTTTTAATGGTACTTGAGGTTGAGGGCATCCTAAAACTAATCAACAATGTCATATATCCCCCTTCTAATGGTACTTGAGGTTCCTGTGATATTTTTGCCACCTTTGAGTCATTAAAATCTCTTTTTCTCAAGCCAGTTTCTTGCATTTCATCTGGAAAAGCTCGAATAGCATTAATTCTTTGTTGAATAAAACCCCATTGCATTGCCTCACTTTCAATGGCTATGCAATTCCTTCCTTTTTGTAAGCAACATGCTAATGTTGTACCTAATCACCAAATACAAAATAAATAATTAAAGTAAATAATGTAAAACAACATAAATTAAAAATAATAAAGAGTGAAGTATGATTTCATAAATGTTATATCATAAATCTTACCTGAACAAATCCAAAACCCTATCTCATTCATTTGAAAATGTATCTATACGATAATTAAACCAATAAACTACTAGGCTTCTTTCCATCCTTTACATTGTAAAGAATAGATTCATAAGTATCATCTTTTGTCCAGCTTGCAAGATGTATAATATGAGGAGTAAATGGTTCACTATTGGAGCTATGAATATTAGGTTTTTTCTTGTAACATAATAAATACAAATTCAATTAACTTGTGAATTAATAAAATATTATTCTAATTTTAGTGGCTAAACATACAATTTCAATATCTTACCAATAAAGCTCCATTCTTGTCTTAATTGTTATCCCTTTCTAAAATGGAAATTCAAAAATTAAAATAATTGTTATAACCTAAAGTAGTAATAATTGTTGTAACCTTAGAAGCACACTAGAGTAGTGGATGTCTTAGAGCAATGGATGACTTATGCAATACTGAGCTTATAATTTTAATAACTTCAACCATTAATAATTTTAATAAGATTTAATAAAATTGTGTGATAATGAAATTATAATATTAATAATTTAAATAAAATCTTACATACATCACATGGGACTTGGGCCTCTCGATAATAAACAATTATCATAATCTTAAGATGCATATGTTTAGAGTAAAAAACACAAAAAAAATACTAAAGTAAAAATCATATTAAAAAATCAAAATCCAAAACACTTCTTAAAAAAACAAAAAACACATAAAAAGACAAAAATTTAAAAACAAAATTTAAAACAAACAAAAAAAAATTAAAACTAAAATTAATTTTAAATCTTTTAAATTAAAATTAATTTTAATTAAAAACCTATCCCTCTATTTTAAAATGGAAATTGACATTTTACCATTTAAAATTATAAATTACATTGAACATTCATTTCTTTTAAAAGGACTTATCCCTTTCTAAAATGACTTATCTCTTTCTAAAATGGAATTTCAAAAATAAAAGTAATTGCTATAACATAAAATAGTAATAATTGTTGTAACCTTAGAAGCACACTAGAGTAGTGGATGGCTTAGATCACTGAATGACTTATGCAATACTGAACTTATAATAACTTCAACTATTAATAATTTTAATAAGATTTAATAAAATTGTGTGAAAATGAAATTATAATATTAATAATTTAAATAAAAACTTACATACATCACATGGGACTTGGTCATGCCCACCATCGCCTTCTCGGATAATAAACAATTATCATAATCTCCAAATACATATGTTTAGAATAAAAAAACACAAAAAAATACTTAAAAAAATAAATTAAAACTAAACAAAAAAAAATTAAAATTAAAATTAATTTTAATTAAAAACCTATCCCTCGTTTTTAAAATGGAAATTGACATTTTACCATTTAAAATTATAAATTACATTGAACATTCCTTTCTTTTAAAAGTAATTGTTATAACCTACACTAGTAATATTTGTTGTAACCTTAGAAATACAGAGTAGTGGATGACTTAGAGAGATTTTAATAAGATTTAATAAAATTGTGTGATAATGAAATTATAATATTAATAATTTAAATAAAATAAAATGAAATTAAAATATTAATAATTTAGATAATAAACAATTATCATAATCTCCAGATGCATATGTTTAGTGTTATGCATATGTTTAAAGTAAAAACACACACAAAAAAAATACTAAAGTAAAAATCAAATAAAAAAATCTAAACCCAAAACACTTCTTAAAAAAACAAAAACCACATAAAAAAAAATTAAAACAAAAAAAAAAATTAAAATTAAAATTAATTTTGAATCTTATAAATTGAAATTAATTTTAATTAAAAACCTATTATCGTACAGTTTGTAGGAAGGGTTTAGGTTAGCTTGAGTCAAGGCTTCAAACTAGCGTAACATGAGCTTCCCCACCCACTGTCACCTCGATGGGGAGCTCTTTCTATTTAGGATGGCTAGTCCAAGGGAGACGTCCCTAGTAATCTGGGGTTCTGAGAGGGCTTAAAGTTTATAGGATCAAGATAAAGGTTCCCTTTCACAGATTACTGCCAAGAAGGAGATAGTCAAAGAAGTTATTCCACTGATAAGGGCACCTGTTTGCGAGACAAGACAAATAAAACTAAAATGTGCTGCAGTGGTTAGTACTTCAAATATCAATGACTATCTTCAACATATATATGAGCAATGATCAGATGTAATTGTTGATGAAGTCAATGATTACTATACAAAGACAAATGACTTATATCACTTCTTCAATAAATACATAAGAGATATGGGCATTCAATGTATAAGATCAAATCCTTGTATTATATCACAATGCA
>ML795177.1:45653-58242 GCA_009831015.1 Picea engelmannii
ATATTTAATACCTCTATGGCTATCAAGGGATGACCTAGCCGCAACTTTAGGAGCAAACAAGAGTTCAAAAAGGCTAAGACGTCACCCTAGGGTTAGGGTTAGTAAATTTGCTAGGGTTAGTTCTAGACGCTAGGTTAGTTAGGGTTTCAAATAAAAAGGAGTTTGAAAGAATATTTAAGCACAAAACCTCAACGTTATACTTCTAGACTAGTGCCTTGGGTTAATGGAGTCAAATGGAGAGAAGCTAATGGCTTGGAGAAATTTAAACCTAAGGACAAGAGGATTAGGTCTAATGGTGTTGCTATGGTAGGGCCACTAAATCAAAACCCTAAGGGGAGGAGGCTCATTCTGGTGTAGCTAAAGCTAGGCCTCATGCTCCTCCCTCTTTCCTCAAGACTCTTTGGCAAAACGGCTAGCTAATAAACACAAATCTATGGCTGAAAATTGTTGCTTGGGGACAAGGCTTTTCAAACCCTAGAAGCAAACCCTAGGTGTAAAATAAATTAGGCCTAGGACGCCTTCTTTCTTCAATTTATGTTCAAAGCTAACTCAAGAAAAGAGRATGGCTAGTGTAGCTATGGCTAGGCTAAACCTTCTCTAATCAAATGGCTAATAAGCTTTTACCATGGGGACATGAAGCCACAACCTACTTGTGTGATGGCTCCCTAGGGTTTCAATGATTAAGCAAATAGAAACAATGTAACCATAAAAGTAAGCAATTCTACCTACAACCATTCAACAAAGAAGTTTTGCATGCAAAATGTACTTACAAATTCATGAAGAGCATAATCAAACCCTAGTTGTAACACCTTCCAATGGTAAAAAGCACCATGCACATGCCAAAGATAATCCTCCAAGAGTAGCGCCTCACTCCAAAAAGACAAGAATAACCAAGACAAGAGCTAAAAAAGTCACTCTCACAAGAGAGCAAGTTATGTTTTGTTCAAATGAGGGTAAAACGTCCTCAATATATATGATCTCTATGACCTTTAATTAACAATTAGGTCATTAAAAACAACCGACAAGGCTAACTTTACATTATTCAATTATTTGTCACATTACATGCTAAGAATGCCAAAAGTGAGCTAAAAATGGAGACGTCAGGCCCCTTTAGGGGAGACGTTGGCCCTTTCAGGGCATAATCACCATCCAACAAGCCAAATGTTGGCCCCTCTGGGGCTCCTGCAACCTGCTACGTGTGCCAAACAAGAACAACACACTGTCATCTGCTCCAGAAAACGTCCAGCTAGTCCTGGGTGGCGTCCTATCCATTAAGGCCATCGTCCCATCTGGAAGGAGCTGATCCCCATGGGTCAAATCTCTGCCAAAACGTCCTGATGAGGGTGTCCTTCTTCTTCTCCATGCAAGGGCTCGTCATAACTCTGTCCTGCCTCTGCCATCCCAGCAACCTCCTGATGGGCTCTTCAGTCCCATGGAGGTCCGAGCTAATCATCTCCCCATGTGCACCGATCCTCTGGTACCTGTCCGCCGGGCATGGTCCTGCACATCAAAGACTACGCCCTCCATGGGCTCATCAGTCCTAGACGTCATAGAAATGTAAATCATATCTCATCATTATAGTTATCAAACATATGCATGAAATCCTTAACAAATCATCTAAGAGCTCAAAGACATTACACAGATCTACTATACAAAGCCGAGGAAACCAAGAGAACAACCTATTGGGCTAATACCCACAAGAGATGGAAAGTTTCCTCAAAGGATCATTCAAGCCATGTGTAATGAGATGATGTGGTTTTAGTGATGTCCAGTCATAGTCAGACCAAGGGCTAGTGTTGTCTGTGGGTGCCTTTGTAGGAGGTGAGTTGTACCCGTCATGGATGCATTTTTTCCAAGCCCTTTATTGCCTTATCTTTCGTTTATTGATTTTTTACTACAAGCTCTGACGAAGAGGACATTGCCTTGGCTTGGTGGCCAGAGCTGACAGCGTTACCCACTAGTATCTTCGCGGAAATGAGAAGGCTGGCTCGTGATGAGACCCCCTTTCCTTTGGTCATGCAACGAAAGGTCACTGCCCTGGTTTGGTGACCAGATAGTGGCAATGTCATATCACTAAATACCTATGAACATAATGGGTCGGCTCGTGATAAGACCTCCCATCCTCTTGGTTAGGTCTTGCATTTATTTATTTAATCATTTTTCTTAGGGTCCCTTAGTTTCTTATCGAGAGGATTTTTATTGCCTTCTCGGGGATCCCTTGGGCGAAGCATCTCTAGGTTTTCATTTCCTATGGCTTTTATCTTTTACCAGTTTCTTTTACCCCCTGGGCCTTTAGCCCCTTCTTCCCACAAGACAAAGTGTACCCTGGAAGGTCATCCTAATGGCCAGACTAGGGGAATGGGATGGATGAGCGGGGTATAAGATGTAAAATTGATAAGATGGTGGGAGCGGACGATGGCTCTGCAAACCCCCTTTGGTGGCTAACCAAAACCCATGAATACCGGCTTGCTAAGTTGCCCCATCAATCACGCCAACAATGGTCAAGTGGATTAGTGTAAGATCCAAGCAGTCATCTGAAATGAAAGAAACCTAATGCATATATAAGAAGGTTATAATGATCAAATATGACACATACCATGATACCTCGGACCAATTACCTCATGGAGCAAGAGCCCTCTCCGATGCAAGCCCAGGCCGGTAGTGATGGAAGGTGGTACTGCTGACAAGACAAATCTGGCTGAGAAGAAGAAAGATGGGCCCTCCAGGGCCATGCTCAAGTCACTCCTGCTCTCGGTACTCCATGTCTAGGACCATGTGGGCCTCGAGACATGATCTCCTAGTTATCCCTAGATATCGGGGATAACAAAACCTATCCCACTTTTTTAAAATGGAAATTGACATTTTACCATTTAAAATTATAAATTATATTGAACATTCATTTCTTTTAAAAGGATTGATCCATTTCTCAAATGGAAATTCAAAAATAAAAATAATTGTTATAACCTAAAGTAGTAATAATTGTTGTAACCTTAGAAGCACACTAGAGTAGTGGATGGCTTGGAGTAGTGGATGATTTATGTAATATTGGGCTCATAATTTTAATAACTTCAACTATTAATAATTTTAATAAGATTTAATAAAATTATGTGATAATGAAATTATACTATTAATAATTTAAATAAAATCTTACATACATCATATGGGACTTGGCAGGGGGCTATGCTCCACATGGCCCTCTCTGATAATAATCAATTATCATAATCTCCAGATGCATATGTTTAGTGTTATGCACATGTTTAGACTAAAAAACACAAAAAAAAATACTAAAGTAAAAACCATATAAAAAAATCAAAACCCAAAACACTTCTTAAAAAAACTAAAACCGCATTAAAAAAAAACAAAAATTTAAAAACAAAATTTAAAAAGAAACAAAAAAATTTAAAATTAGTTTTAAATCTTTTAAATTAAAATTAATTTTAATTAAAAACCTATCTCTTTTTTTTTTAATTTTTTTTTTTAAATGGAAATTGACATTTTACCATTTAAAATTATAAATTACATTGAACATTCCTTTCTTTTAAAATGACTTATCCCTTTCTAAAATGGAAATTCAAAAATAAAAATAATTGTTATAACCTAAAGTAGTAATAATTGTTGTAACCTTAGAAGCACACTAGAGTAGTGCATGGCTTAGAGCAATGGATGACTTATGCAATATTGAGCTCATAATTTTAATAAATTCAACTATTAATAATTTTAATAAAATTTAATAAAATTGAAACAATTATCATAATCTCTAGATGCATATGTTTAGTGTTATGCATATGTTTGGAGTAAAAAACACAAAAAAAAATACTAAAATAAAAATCATATAAAAAAATCAAAACCAAAACACTTCTTAAAAAAAACAAATTTAAAAGGAATAATAATAATAATAATAATGATAATTTTAAAACTTTTAAATTAAAATTAATTTTAATTAAAAAACTATTCCTCTTTTTTAAAATGGAAATTGACATTTTACCATTTAAAATTATAAATTACATTAAACATTCATTTCTTTTAAAATGACTTATCCCTTTCTAAAATGAAAATTTAAAAATAAAAATAATTGATTTTTTTGACAAGAAGATGGAATTTATATTAATATAGAAGTGGTATGACCACTCTGAAAATATCTACATAGTTCAAACATGCAACCTGTGCATGGATTCCAAAATTACATATATAGGTGCCATAATATAATGCCCAGAAAATCCCAGTCTGTTTTAGCTTCCAAAACTTGGCTACTATGAAATTAAAAACCTGCATATAGTATATCTGCAAATAACCAAAATTGGGCCAGTTCCATTAGTGGAGAGGAGCATAATTACACCTGATGTTCAGGGTTTGAGGGTTCTTCGTTCAGCGAAGCCTTCACGCCTGCTTCATTCTGGAGGGTCGACCTGGTGGCTTGAAGCTCTAGCTTTTCCACTCTGGTTTCCAATTCTGCCATTGACCTGTTGCGTTGTGTGCGTGAGGGTCTCTACAACTTTTTTTTCTGAGTTGAATTAGATCTTCCTCGAGCATCTCGAACCGTCTTCCACCTTCCCCGTCTAGCCTGAGAAGAAATGCTCTGTGTGCGCTGAGATTCTGCTTCAGGTCACAGATTTCCTATTTCAGAGAGGGAGGGGGATTGGGAGGAGCAACAAACTCAGAGCTGGAGGCCATTGGGCGGGCTGAGGAAAAAATGGACAAAGTTTGAGAGGTGAGGGGCCAAGCGCAAAGGAATGAGTGAGACAGGCGATTACCCAAGGGAGATGAGGCTAGGCTACAAGATTCTATCGCCCTAAATTTATCTGCAGCGCGAGCGTGCAACGCCATAATTCGAAGAGGCCTCGCTCAAGCGCCATGCAGGAAGGAGATGGGTTCAGCGCAGATCTGTATGAGGGGCATGAGGGCAGACTCATGTGAGGAAGAGAGGAGTGACACAAACTAGAGGAAGAAGTATGAACGCGCGCGAGAAGTGATGATTCGGTGTGACGGGGAAATGTTGCCACAGATTGGGACACGTGGAGAATCGTCCGGATGCCACCTGTCTTGAGATCTCCACCTATCCGCTCACCATAGAATGTTAAGGAATAGGGGCGTAGGACAAGGTCCCATTGATGGAGAGATGACCCTTTCTCAAGGAGGTGGTGGCTTTAGCTGCTTGGTCCGCTTCTTCCTTTAATTTCCAGAGCACATGGAAAAAATCAATCTTTCGAAAGAGTTTAGAGAGTCGTTGAATTTTCTTAAGGAGTTGCCGAAGCTTCATTTGGTTTGGTAACGAGTTGGTGAGCATGGCTTGGATTAGGATCCTAGAGTCTCCTATCACCGTAATTGCATTGACTCCTAGCTCTCGGGCTTGAGTGAGTCCTTGTCAGAGACTTAGGGCTTCTGCCATTTTATTGGTTTCTTCCCCTAATCCCCAGGAATGGACCAATTCACGGATTTCATCAGGGTCATAGAGAACCTCTCTCCCTCTTGTCGCCCCTAAAAATAAAAATAATTGTTATAACCTAAAGTAGTAATAATTGTTGTAACCTTAGAAGAACACTAGAGTAGTGGATGGCTTAGAGCAGTTGATGACTTATGCAATAATACTGAGCTCGTAATTTTAATAACTTCATGTTGGAAACTGGTGACAACAAATTTCTCTAGGATTAGGATTTCAGATCATATAAACCAGCGTTAGCTGTAACAAATAAGACCAAGTTAGAATATGGATGAAATTGCATTTAATAATCAATTTTCATGTGTAAATGTATATAAATTCACGTAAGCCTGTAGAGGCAAAAGTGTGTGAGTGAGTTGTTGTAATCTCCATGATCTGAATAATAAGACAACCGATGCCTTCGCTTGGTGGATGTAGCCCAACGTGTGGGTGAACCATGTGAAATCTCTATGTCTTTTAATTCTGCGTGACTATGCTTGACTTATGATATTTGTGTTTTCCACATTTATAAATATAACAAATGGTATCAGAGGGTGAGGAGGCCATGCACCAGTCAAATTTCGTGAGGAGGTTGCGCATCAGTCAAATTTCTTGAGGAGGTCGTGTATCAGTCAAATTTGATGAGGAGAATGTGCACCAATCAAATTTGATGAGGAGGCTACAGACTGGAAAGACTTTGCTGGAAATTTTAGGTTGTTTATTGTTTGTTGAAGGAGCTGCAAGCTCAAGAGCATTGATCGATGGAAGACTGGAAGGGAGCGTTGTTTACAACTTAGCGCTGGCAACTCCTAGTGAAGGGGAGCGTTGTTTTGATAATGGACTTATGAGTTTTCGAAAAATGCATTTCAGCACTAGCCTCTATAAGGGAAGGGAGCATTGATCCATGGTTTGAACATTGATCTCCTTTAAGAAATATTCGTATGATTTTTCTTTGGGAAAAAGTTAAGGTATGAAGAATTTTGGGTTTTTTCAAAATTGAATTTCTTATTTTTTTAAAACGTCAACAAGACAAGTCACGTGGAGGATGTTTTAAAAGGTTTATTATATTTGGAATTAAATATAATATGTACAAGGTGGAGGATTTTAAAAAGGTGATTTTTATTTTTTTATTTTAAATAAAAGGAGAGTTTAGTAAAAGGTTTTCTATTAAACTCTTTTATTAAACCTGTGGAGTTTATACCATTATTCCTCCACATATTTTTTAAAGAGCCTTGGTTTTATAAGAAGATGTTTTTTGGAATTTTTTCTTCTACTAATGGCGAAAACTCAGAGTGCTAAATTCGAAATCGAGAAGTTCACTGGCAAGAACAATTTTGAAATCTGGAAGGTCAAGATGCAAGATCTTCTCGTGCAACAAGGCGTTGCGAAGATGCTTGTGGGAAAATCGAAGAAACCCATGACCATCATGGATGAAGAGTGGGAAGAGATTGATGTGAGAGCAAAGAGTTCCATACGTCTGTGCTTAGCCGGTGATGTTCTGTTCAACATTGTTTCAAAGAAGACAACAGTTGGTTTATGGACGAAGTTGGAAAGCTTGTATATGATGAAATCCTTGCCGAACATGATCTTTCTGAAAAGACAATTGTACAGTTTGCGCATTAAGAAAGGTACGAAAATAACTTATCATTTAAATGTTTTTAATTCTCTTTTAGTTCAGTTGACCAACATGGGAGTAAAATTTGAATCTGAAGATAAGGCAATTACATTATTGTGTTCTTTGCCCGCGTCATGGGATCACTTTGTTACCTCTATTAGTTTTAGCACAATAGAAAGTATTGAGTTTGATGTTATTGTTGGAGCACTATTGTCTAAGAAAACAAGGAAGAAAACCAATTCAAAAACCTCTACATATGAGGCGATGATGGTCAGAGACAAACCTAAAGAAAGAGGACAAGGTCAGAGGGATTTCTCTTGGTCAAATTCGAAAGGAAAAAAGAGCAAGCTTAAGTGTTGGTTTTGTGGCAAATCGGGACACCTGAAGAAGGACTGTTGGAAGCGACAACAAGCCTCCAAAGACGACCCTCCAAAAGAAATGAAGGAAGCAAATGCAACTGAAACAGGTTTAGCAATAGGTTCAGGTATGACTGATGAAGTTTTATCAATTAGTATTGGTTCACGTCATGATCAACAGTGGTTATTAGATTCTGGTGCTTCAAATCACATGTGTCTTCATAGACATTGGTTCATTACTTACTAGTCTATATACGATGGAATTGTTTACATGGGAAATGATATATCATGTAAAGTTGTGGGAATTGGTAGCATTCAAATTAAGATGTTTGATGGAACTGTTAAAATACTATCTGATGTGAGACATGTACCTGAGCTTAGGAAGAACCTAATTTCTTTGGGATTCTTAGACACTGTAGGATATAAGAGTATTGTTCAAGGTGGAGTTATGAAATTCTACAAAGGAATCCTACTGGTTATGAAAGCAAAGAAGGTTGGTAACCTATTTCTGTTAGAAGGAAGAACTGAGTCAGATCATGCGACAACAATATGAGAGAAAGACAATGATTTTGTTCAACTATGGCATCAACGGTTGGGTCATATGAGCAAACAAGGATTAAAGGTATTAACTGTTCGCAAGTTACTTCCTAGTCTAAAGTCTTTAAAGTTAGATTTCTGCAAGCACCGTGTTTATGGAAAACAAAATAGGCAGAGATTTAAAACCAGAAGACAAACCAGTGAAGGAATCCTTGATTATATCCATTCTGATGTTTGGGGACCATCCCCTATGTTAGAATATAATGGATGTGGTCATTTAACCATAGACAATATCACTATTGTCACCCAACCATAGGCCGAATCCACCCTCGAGCACCTTAACCTTGACAGAGAATCACTCTGGAAGAAAACCCTAGGCTATATAGCCAAACAAGATAGTGAACCTCTCTCCAAGGATAGCACACCAAATAGGAGTAACAAGAGTTGATCAGAGAGTCCAAACCATAACCAAGAGAGAGTATAGGCCAAAACAAAAATCTGCTAGCTGTAGCAACTGCAACGACAACTCTCCTCCAAACTTGCGCACAAACTGACCAACTGCAGTGCGCACAAGTGTTGCTTTTGCAATTCTGAGAATGCCTGCCAGAATGAAGACTGGAATCCTATATTTATACTAAAACTAGAAAACTCCCTGGGCCGACTTCTCATTCTGGGTGCCTATTTACTTAGCATATAATATTTCCTTTAGCCGACTTCTTCTCTTGGAGGCTAATAACCTAATACAAATTATCCTCTTGAGTCGACTTGTCTTCTAGGGTTATTAGCCAACTAATTTACAGTTTCTTCTTGCTTCCTAGAATATTCTATTCTCGTCAGGTTTACACGTGGAGGTAAATACCTCCCGCAGCTACCATAATATCAACACTCCCTCCTAGCTAGAGAGGTATTTGAAAGTAATGGTCTTGAGCACAAACATACCATTTACTAGGTAGCATCAACATAGTCTTATAGACTATCTCATGACTAGATCATGAGCACCATCATCACTATCAATGTCATCAGCTCCATCATCTCTCAAAACCATACTCCATCTGTGTAATTAGACATGATGTTGGATAAGTCACTCACTCCACAGAGTGACACAAGATCCATTCTTCTAATCCGTACATAAGTCCTAGAAGAATAAATGTTCTGAACCATTTTTCGTCTGGGAAATCTCTGTCCATTTATCATCCATCTAGTTGATAATCATTTCCAACACTACTGATAGTCTTCAAAGCGATCAGAAAAATGTCATTCAATAGAACACAAATGTGTCTATCCATAGTAGCACACAACTACAATCCATTGGTACGCTACCACACCAAGTAGTACACAGATACTTGATCAATGACATATAGTCACAATCAGTGGAACACATCCACTACAGTAGTATACATCTATTGTCTGGAGACATACAGTCTCCATAACAATCATATCATCAACCTGCATAGAAAAAATTGTTATGATATATAAACTGAATCATCTGGTCCATTCTTCCACTCACATTTGTGAGATCTGGAAGAGCATCTTCCCTAAGAAAGTAAAACATCAATGATGAGTTATATGGACTATTCTTCTCAAATAAGGAAGAATAATTGTCCTGATTTCTGAGCCTGGACCATTCACCTATCTGGGCCATTCCTCTGGCACTAAACAAAGTGCAACCTGGAGAGAATGAATCTGCCCTAGGGAATGCCTTTCCCTGATTGTTGAACTTGGACCATTCACCTATCTAGGCCATTCCTCCAGCACTAAACAAAGTGCAACCTGGAGAGAATGAATCTGCCCCAGGGAATGATTTTCCGGACCATTTCCTAAGGAAATGATTGTCCTTCACCAACCTCCAAAATGAACCATTCTTCGAAATTGCTCACAATTGTGAGCTTCGAAAGAATGATTGTCCGACAAGGTGGACCAATCTTCTTGACCACTACTGAGAGTGACCATCAAGAAGAGAGACTGTCCTAGACCATTCCTGATGTTAAACACAAGTGGAATCCCTGTCTATGGTACATCAGTAATCCATCGAACCATTTTCATTACGAAAATGATCATTTGATCTGGACCATTTTCCGAACTGGAAGATGCTTGTCCGTCAGAAATCTCAAACCACTTTCCGAACTGGAAAGGATTTTCTCATCCTGGACCATTTTTCGAACTGAAAAATGGTTGTCCATAAATCAATAACACATTAGTGCTCCCTCCCAACCTGGGAGTCATCTCTTCATTTTTCAATAAGGAAGTTGTCTCCACGAGCTCCAGCTTGAGTACACAAACTCTTTCATCTTGAACAAAGGCTTTACTAAAATGTCTCCTTATCTACTCATCTGTGAAGATATATATTGGAGAACCACTTCTCCTTTCTGGACTTCATCATGGAGAATGTAATGCTTGATCTCAATGTACTTTGGTCTTTCTAGAACACTGGTTTTCTAAAGGCTTCATATAACTCTGATCATCATAGTTGAATTCGTTTCTTTTGTTTCCTGCTAGCTCATAACATCGTGGCAAGGGTCAAACTTGGAACATATCCAAATGGTACTTCTTCTGTCATCATGAGATCTTTGTCATGGATTGGAAATCCATCATCCTTGAGTTCTGAGTAACCATTTTGATAAAGTATCTTTGTTATAGAAGGTTTTTCACCACGCTTTTGTTGTGCATTGAAGGCTCCGCACCAAGTTGTTTGAATCCATACAAAACCTTCTTCCATATGCATACAAGAGTCTCTTCCCGGTATACCTCAAAGCCTTGAGGTTGTTCTACATACATTCTTTGTTCAATTATTATGGAGAATAGTCTTTGCATTCATTTGATGTAAACTCCAACCCATGGATATTGCGGACGATATAATGGCTCATGTAGAGGTATGTTTGGTTTACTAGAACAAGCAATCATCATAGTCTTCTCCCTCCATCTGGAAGAAACCTCTAGTTTTGAATCTCGCAATGCTTACATTCATAATTATTCCATACAATGTTCTTCATCACAACTTTCATTTCCTCTGCTTGATTGCTTTTAGTGAGTTCAAGTCAGGCTAGTAGTCTTGTGATTCTCGATGCAATGATTGGTTGTTCTGTCTTTTCTTTCTCTTTTGGAATCTTCATGTTCTTCCTTATGTTTTTCTTTAGCTCTTAGGTCCATGGAGTTTTCTATAGATTCCATGCCCTGAATATTCCAACTTCTTCCTTTCATCATAGGATCATGGATGTGAATGGACAACTAGGGATACTTTAAGGCTTCTTTTCGAAGAAGACTTCTTCTAAGGTCACACTGAACACGTGATGCTTTTTCATGGTTGTTTCCATGGATAGATACTTCATCATCTTCAATGGCTCATATAATTTGGGATTAGATCCCTCCTAATCCTTGCTTCATGCATGAATGCATGCTCTTATTTTGGAAATATATAATCGGCTCTCTCCATCTACGAGAGTCCACGCTTTTGTCTGCATCCTTATTGCCTTTTGCAAAGTGTCACAAATATTTTTCCAATTTCCTCTTGATTGCTGACTTCTTTATGTCTTTACTTCTTCTAGGTTTCTTCAAGAATGATTCTGATTTTGTCTTATCTTGCAGTTGTTACTTGTGTAATATCTTCCACATTAATTGTTACCAGGGGTTGTTGATGTACTTCATCCTTTCATGTGTATTGTCTGACTTGTAGTCATAGTGATAACAATACTTATCTTGTTGTTCTTTCATAGGTATAGTTTCTCTTGGAACATATTATCTTCTAGGAAATAAATATGCAATATATGTACAGAAAACATGGTATGTACAAGAACTATGAGGTACTTGTTACCTTGTCTTAGAAGAAGAAGTTTGTTTCATCCTACTTAGTCTTCTTGAAGGTTCCTTTTATTCGGCAACTGATGCTTCATGTGTCTCCTTCCTTTTATTTAGCTCGGGACAATGATTCTTGTAGTGACCATATTTTCGACAGTTGAAGCATTGTATTTATGACATATCTTTCTCTTGATTTGGCTTCTTCCTAGAGCCAAACTTCCTTTTATTTCTGAAATTCTTGAACCTTGCTGTGAAAGCTTGATCATCATATTTATTTTGGGTTTCTCTTTTGCATTGATCCTCGATTCTTCTTGTGCACAAGAAGTCCAAAGTTCTTCAAATGTAGGATACATAAAATTTAAAAAAAATTGACGTTTAAAATGCGTAATATCTCCTTGTTAAATGCCCTTGCTCCACAATATTTTTGTTTTTTTTCCTATAACATATAAAAAATTTAAAAAGTTGACCTTTAAAATGCGTAGTCTCTCCTTGTTGAATTCCCTTGCTCCACAATATTCTTGCATGATTGCTCCAATGCCCTTGCTCCACAATATTTGATTGCCCTTGCTCCACAATATTGTTGAATGCCCTTGCTCCACAATATTCTTGCCCGATTATACGTTGCTCAATAGTTGATGCGACGTAAAAAACCAAAACAAGAGTGTGTATATATACCAATTACTATACCACTTGTTAGTTAGTTTAGTGCATATGGGATAAATTAAATAGAAGGAGATTATGTATATATATCAAATATTATATAAACCATTTCTACGTTTAATCAATGTGGGATAAATTAAAAAAGATAAAACATAATGTAATTAATTTTATGATGATTAATATTGAAGGTAAAATATTAAAGAGGAAGCTTTA
>ML795177.1:58256-82282 GCA_009831015.1 Picea engelmannii
GGAGGGAAAAATTTTTGGGAAATATTTGGAGGGAAAATTTTGGGGAAAAAGTTTTGGCAAAAAATTGGAGGGAAATTTTGAGAGGGAAAATTTGGAGGGAAATGTTCACTCCACGATCTATAAGAATGTCATTGGGAGAGTGGGAATTTGCACCATTCTATCTTTGTAGTGAGCAGTGATGGCTTTGTCAGATAGAGATTATTTTATTTATGGAGCATCAACATCTTGTTCACATGCCTCATCTTTTGAGACTGACAAATGTGGTGGGAATACTTCTAATGTAAATCAGCAGTCATATGTTTCACCTAGTGAGAAATTTGATCATAGTGAAAGCAATGATATTGAGCATATTGATCGGGAAACTCCTAATTCTGAAGACTTTGAAGGCACCAATGATGAAGGGGAGGTATATGGTGAAAAGGATGATGAAGATTTTCCTCCAAGTAAGGATTTACAAGGTACTACTGATGATGATGAATATTTCCTTCCAAGTGAGGATTTTGAACGTACCGATGGGGATGATGAAGAGTTTCTTCCAAGTGAGGATTTTCAAGGCAGTAAAGAAGATGATGAATATTTTCCTCCAAGTGAGGATTTTCAAGGGAGTAAAGAGAAATATGAAGAGTTTCCTCCAAGTGAGGATTTTGTAGGTATTGATGAGGATAATGAAAATTTCCCTCCGAGTGAGGATTATCAAGGTAGTAGAGAGGATGATGAAGATTTTCCTCCAAGTGAAGATTTTGAAGGTACTAATGAGGAGGATGAAAATCTTCCTCCTAGAGAGGATTTTCAAAGCACAAATAAGGATAATGGATATTTTCCTCCCAGTGATGATTTTGAAGGTACAGATGAGGAGGAAGAAGATATTCCTCCAAGTGAGGATTTTGAAGGGACTAATGAGCACGATGAACATTTTCCTCCAAGTGAGGATTTTGAAGGGACTGATGAGGATGGTGAATATTTTTTTCCAAGTGAGGATTTTGAAGGGACTAATGAGGATGATGAAAAGTTTCCTCCAAGTGAGGATTTTGAAGGTACTGACATGGATGGTGTAGGTATTGTTTTAGCAGGAGAAATTAAAGGTTCCAATGAATATGATGAAGAGTTTCCTCCAAATGATGATTTCCAAGGTACTAATGAGAATGTTGAAGATTGTCCTCCAGGTCAACATTTTGAGGGCAGTAATGAGGATGATGTAGAATTTACCTCAATTGGAGATTTCATAAGTACTGAAGATAATTATGTCGATTGTGGACACTTTTTTGCAAGTGATTGTGTTGTTGATGATGATCTTGATATTTCTCTTCTCAACGAGATTATTAATGAAGATGATGATGGACCTAGGAATGGAGATCATTTTCTAAATCATTCAGATGCAACAAATCAAGGTGATCAACAATCTCTTGTTCGGTCTCCTCAGAATTCTATGTATGATTATAGTGAGAATGATATTCCTCCTAGTGTTGATGTTCAAATAGTGGAGAGATTGCAAAGAAATATTGTGTCCAGGATGAGGACTGGACCTTTTTATATCAATCCAAATCATTCTATTTATACAAGGTCTAGGAAAGAATTTCTCACTAAATCATTTTCCATCGGTGATTTGATTTCTAGTGATTGTTGTCATAAGAATTGTTTGAAAAGTATAGACTATATGTATGCTTTGCAGAAAAGGAAGAATTATTTGTCAATGAATAAGAGCATGCAAAATTCATATTTAGTGGGGTGCATGATATATACGAAGACAAGATATGATTATCGCATTGGTAATCTTTTACTTTGCAGAAAGGCTTTCAAAAAAATCCACTCGATTGGTAATCTTCGTCTATCAAGGATCCAAACAAGATTGGAAAAAGATCGTACATTTTATTCAAAGGTACATCATGGATGAGAGATTGGCCCATTAACAAACACTGCATTGGCATGGATGCAAGAATTCTTTTCCAAACATGGAGAGTCTATGCCAGATAAAGAGATAATACATATTCCAAATAATTTCTCAAGGAATGAAATCTACAAGTTATACAAAGAATATGTTGAAAGTGTTGAAGGAAGTCATAATTTTATTTCATATGCATATTTTACAAGAGTATGGAAGAGACAATTCAACAATGTTTGTATTCCTAAGAAGTCAAGGATGGGGATTTGCAGTGTATGCACTTCTCTTAAAGAAAGAAGAGATAAATCTGAAGGGGTAGAAAGAGGTATATATTTACAATTTTTTTTTGTTTAAATTTGATAGTTATCAACTATGAAAACATATTATCAACATTTTCATTTTGTGTCATGTGCAAATTCTATAGTCAAAGAACTTCAAGAACACAGGAATCAACAATCAAGTGAAAGACAAAAGTTGTACAAACATAGAAAGAAGTGTTATGGTGCTCCAGATAAATATATGGGTAAGATAATTGATGGCATGGACCAGAAAAAAACCACTTGTTCCACATTTTGTTCGTACACCAAAAAATTTACAAGAAGATAATTTCATTCAGTTTCACTTGGTTGTTTGTATGGTTTTTAATGGAACAATGTGTCCAAGGGTTTACTTCACAACTCCAAATATTCATAATGATGCAAATCTTACCATCACCATAAGTCATCATGTGATCAATCATTGGTCTGGTAATCTTCCTCAAGTTCTATATCTACAGTTGGACAACACTAGTCGTGAAAACAAAAATCAAGTTGTATTTGGATATCTCATCATGCTTGTTGAACATGGAATCTTTCAAAAGGTTAAAGTTGGTTTCCTTATTGTTGGAAACATGCATGGTCATATTGATCAAATGTTCAATCATTTTTCAGTAACATTGAAGAGGAAAAATGTTGGAAGCCTACCATCATTAATTGAATGTATTAAGAAACCATACATTACAGAGCCTATTTTTCACATATTATAAGAAATTGTTGACATGCGAAGATTTATCCAGGGATCAGATGGTGAAGAAAAATGTATTGAGCAGCCTAATGACATTAGCTTCCAACATCAATTTTGTTTAAAAAAAGTTGATGGGAAAACACTTATATGGGGAAAGAAGTATTCAACTACTGTAGAATGGGGGCCTTCATCAGGTTTGACATTTTTGAAGTTCATTCCAGATCATCCAATATTTGCATCAAAGTTAATGTTATTACAATCAGTTGCTGAAATCCATAATGCATGAAGGCATAATAGAGATGCACATTATTCTGAATGCTTAGAGGAAATAAAAAAGTCTATTAAAGATACATATGAATACTTTGATATTGTTGATTTTGTTTGGTGGGCATTTTTTTTCAATGATCAAAGTGACATAATTTCAAACTCAACAATTGAAGATACATTTTTGAAGGCTCCATTTATTTGGACACAAAATAGGTCAAATGAATCTGAAGAAAGAAACATTGTTGAACAAGAGGAATCTCAAGATGCTATTGAGTTTTCACAGGTAGAGGAAAGAGAAATGTATATTGGTTCTAGAAGATCACATGCACAATGCGAAGCCATGGAAGATATTTGTAGGGGTTCAACACAAGATATTAAGGAGGGTTGCATGATTGCATTCTTAGTGACTGAAGATCCACATGGTTATCCATTCTAGATTGCAAAGGTTATAAGGAACGATAAAGAAAATGAAGATGTTATAACAGTTGAAGTGCATTGGTATGCAACAAGTACACACCCATTCAATGGTGTGTACAAACAAGAGATGGTGGTTGAGAAACAAAACAACAGAAAGAGAAAAAGAAAGGGTCAAAATATAACTCGTCGTCGCATCGACCTCTTAAAATTAGAGGATGTTGACATACTTGTCTATGACTTCAATTTGACAAAGAGAGAAACTCTTCGCTCCAGGACCATAGATATTATCAAAATGTTGTTGCCACAAGAGATAAGTGCAAGATGGGATTCTGTTGAACCTAGTTGTAGATCAAAGAGGATTTTGACATATGAAATGTTGGGCATACATGCAAACTCAAATGGTGAACTCATTGATAATAGAGAAGAATATGGATCATGTACATCTTCATCCAGTCATTCATCTGAAGACAATGTAGATTATGATGGTGTGTCAGAATCCATGGATGAATTTGATTAAGTGTATGAAACATTATATGTATTTTTTATCAATATGATGTTTGTATGGTAACCAGAAATGAGTGTTCTTTGTTACATATGATCTTACATGAAGTTATGAGTCATTTTATGTTTTTATTATGGAGAATATATAACAAAATTTCTTAGCTCCTTTGTTTTGAATATGGAAAATGTAACGAAATAATTTATGTTTCATTAAATGTGATTTGTATAGACTTGTTTATTTAAAATAAAAAAATATTTTGAAGTTATGTTGAATGTTGACATCTGAAATGGTGATATTTTCATGCCATTATGTATTATCTTGTGGTTGGAGTGATAAACTAACCTTAAAAAAGTAAATATTTAAAGGTTGATTTTACGATTTGGTTTATAGCAGTGATAATTTTTTACACCACTATAAAAAATGTGTTAATTTGTAGGTTTTGGTTGCAATGGTACTTGCCGCACTAGGATAATGTTTGAAATGAGGAATAATTTTAACGATTAGAAAAAAAACATTTTTCTATCGATAACACCATTCTTTGAGGTATTTCCAACTATACACATGTTTTAGGCCATGTTTGAAAAATGTTGTAATTTTAACCTCAAAAAAAACAGGTGCTACCGGTAGCACCACTTTTTGATTTGAGGATTAATTTTGTGGGTTTTTATGCAAAAATATAGGTTTTAAGGGCTAGAGTTCTCAGTTTGAGGTCATAGTTCTTGTTAAGTTGGTAATATTGTTCTTTGTTAGAATGACACAAAGTTGCATAAACTTCTTTAAAATCATCATCTAAAGCATATTGTTCAACATAACTCTCATGGATGGTAGAATTATGCTCAAGAATAATTGAAGCACTAACAATAGACCTAGAAAGCATATCAACAACTTTGTTATAAATGTCTTTCTTATACCTTATAACCAAGTGGAATTGTTGTATAAAACCCATCAATCCAAACTGCCTTGTTTGTTGTAGCTTTGTTTGTGATTGTAAGTATTGCAATGGTTGATGATCTATGTGAATGATAGTTTCTTTTCCCAACAAATAATGTTTCCATTTTTTCACACTTTGTACCAATGCATATAGCTCCTTATCATAAGTAGGATAGTTAATCACAACACCATTAAAAGTTTCAGAATGAAAACAAATTGGCTTACAAGGTTGCTCCAATTGCATAATTGCTTGCATCTGTTTAGATCTCAAATGGATGTCTTAAATTAGGAAGTGCAAGAATTGGTAGTGAACTAATATTCTCCTTCAATGCATCAAAATCTTTTTATTGTTTGCCTCCCCATTGGAAAACTTGTTTGATGTTTGTCACTGCATGCAATGGAGCTGCAATTGAAGAGAAGTTAGCAATAAACTTTCTCCAATATTGGGTTGCTCCCAAAAAAATTCTTACCTCTATCACATTGTTGGGCTTGGGCCAATCCAAAATGACCTTGACCTTGAAAGGATCAAATTTCAATTCTCCTCCTCCAACAATATGTCTCAAGTAAACAAGTGAGGTATTTCCAAACTCACATTTAGACATCTTCAAAAACAAATTTTCTTTCTTTAAAACATCCAAAACTTGCTTTACATGCATAACTTGCTCTTCATGATATTTGCTAAATATCAAAATTTCATCCAAGTAGACAATCACACAATCATCAAGAAAAGGCCTTAAAACATCATTCATGACTCTCATGAATGTAGCAGGAGTAATACAAATCCCAAATGGCATTACCATCCAATCAAACAAACATTTCTTTGTTTTGAAAGCAGTCTTCCATGTGTCTCCTTCAAAAATCCTAATCTGATAATATCCACTTCTCAAATCCAATCTAGTAAAATACTTAGAATCTTTTAATTGATCAAGCAAATCATCAGTTCTAGGAAGCAGATAACAATTCTTTATTGTAATCTTGTTCAAGGCCCTGAAATCTACACACATGTGCCATGTACCATCTTTCTTTGGCACTAAAACAATTGGTGATCCACATGACGATGTGTTTGGCATGATGTCCCCTTTGTCAAGCAACTATTCGATTTGTTTTTTAATTTCATCATTCTCCATAACTGACATCCTATACATACCAATGTTTGGAAGGGGACAATCTTGCTGCAATTGTATGTCATGTTGGATACCCCTTTTTGGAGGCAATCATTTTGGTTCCTGAAACATCTCATCATATTGGTCAACAACCTCACATAAATCAGATTTCAACTTTGCATCACAACCTTGTAAATCTTATTTTTCAACATTTTCTTTGGGTTTGATCATCAAGAGGACACAATTCTTACTAGCATTGACTAATCTCTTCATTTGTCCATCATTTCCAAGTGACAAATTCAGCTTCTTTGTATGTGCTCTAACAATCTACTGAACTCCATCTTTAAAAAAATGATACTTTTTCTCATGATGATGAAAGATGGATCTCCTATCATATAAATATAGGCTTCCAAACACAATACTTCAAATATCCAATGGAATAACATCAAGCATCAAGCTCTACCTCATCTATAAATTTTGCAGTGATGGAAAATCTAAGTTTACACCTTCTTATCACATATCCATCCTAGAGGGTATGGTTTAGGATGTGGAGTAGTTTTCAATTTTAATTTCTTGACAGTGTCTTCAGATATGAGGTTTTCTTGAGATCCGGTATCAAAAAGAGTATCTATCTTGGTATGCTTTGAAATAACCCTTATGTGGAAAATCTATATTCTTTCTTTTTCATGTTGAGTTTCATTGAGGCTACTACTTGAAGAACTAGTACTTGCAATAGAATCCTTACCTTGAAAACCCATGGCTGTAATCTTTGTTTCATCACCCGAATCAGAACCTAAATCATGTTGTATGGTTGCAGTAGTCTTTGGTTTCCCCTTATGGCTGAACTTTTTGGGTCTCTTTTCAGGATGAAGTTTCCAACAATGGTCTTCATCATGGCCATCTTTTGAACAATGTTTACATGTGAGTTTTTCTCCCTCTTTCTTGACTGAATCATTCTTTCCTCAATTTCCCTTGAACTTCTTATTTCCTTTGTCTCCATGAACAAAAGGTTTCTTGCTGCCCTCATGAGTTTCATTCCTCCCTCTTGCTTCCAAATGAGTTTCATGTACACAAACTTTATCTAGACTTGTAGGGTTAAACATAAGTAATGTGTGCCTCAAGTAGCTATGCAATCCTCCAATATATTTGAGTAAAGTTTCTTGAGAAGATAAATATATACCCAAAATCAAAGCTCTTCTTCTAAATTATTGAGTGTAGCTTTTCACACTTTGCCCATTATCTTGTCTAAAGTTTTGTCAATCCATAATAGCTTTCTGCATGTATGCTAATGGATAAAATTGTCTTTTAAGTGCAACAATAAAATCATCCCAAGAGGATAAAACTTTACCATGTTTCTTCATGTCCTCTTGAGTTTTGGATTCCCACCAAATGAGTGTTGCACTTTCCAATCTAAGAGAAACAAGCTTAATCTTAGTTTCATCATCTTTGATTCTTTGTATCCTACAATACACTTCAATCTGACAAATCCAGTTATCCAATTTCTCAGCATTTACCTCTCCATTGTACATAGGCAATTCAAACTTAATATCAAGAGCAAAGGAGTTTGTGGAGGAATTTTACCATGTTCTTTTGAATAATTTGTAGGTGGTTGTGAAATGGTAGAAGAGGTGGAAGATGGAGGCAAAGGAGGTGGAGTATCACCATTCCCTCCATTTCCTTTTGGAGTTTTATCACCCCTATCTCCATTACCCTTTGGAGGGTTTGATCTTTCACCTTGCAACCTTGCATTTCTTTCTTCAAATAAAAATTTCACCATCTCTGTCATATCATATAAAGCTTTTCTGAAAGTTTCTTCCTTTGAAATAAGAGTTTCGTGACTCTCCTCATGATCCATACCTGGTGAATAACTCCTTGAAGCTTGAGGTGATTGTGTAGTTCTCCTTCTTGAAAGTTGAGAACTTGGCTCTAAAAGTTGACATTCTCCTCTTGTGAGCTTCAACCTTGTAAGCATCAAAAAACAAACACTGCAAAAAATCAAACCTTCAAAAACCTATGCTTTGATACCAACTTGATCTGAAAATGAAAAGGCTTGAGTCTCTTTAAAATTGCAAGTGAAATTTTGTATGTGCTTGGGTAATAGGATCAAGTTACAAACACATAAAACTTAATGAGTTTTTACTTAGTCATGAACAAAATAAACAGTCATAAACAACCATCAAAGTAAACACATTAACACAATAAAATGATAAAGGAGTTCACCCCTCTCTTGGGATACATTTCCTGGTCCAGCTTCCAATGGATCATTTTCATTAATGTTCAAAGTGTCAAAAAAGTGCTTTACAATGCTCATAATGAGAAATAGATGGCTTTAATGGCTCCAGAACGTCCAAAAACCCTAGCTGGGCTCTTCCTGCACCTGGTTTGGGCAAAAACTGAGTTGGAATCACTCCCTGGAAGTTTCTCCCAATTCTTTGTTGTCTATGCTCGCCAAAACGCACCCAAAATGAATGAACTTAGACTCTATGTGTTTTCTATGCCAAAAACTCAGCACCCACTCGCATCCCACAAATTGAGCGAAATTTTCGAACGATTAGCACTATTAGCACCTCTAAGGGAGGAGGTGTTAGTCGCATGGACGCCATATGGACACATCCCAGTGCTAACTCTGCTTCGTTTGAAGCCATTGAACTAACCCGCACATTTGGTGGCCGTGTGTGGAATTTGTTTGAACCTCATGCTAGCTGACCATTGGATGGTGCACATGGTTGGATGATCATTGGATGGAACTGTTGAACCTTGCGCAAAATGTCATGTGGAAAGGTCGTACGGTAAGGGTTGAGCCAAGGGTTGGGGCTTAGCCTCGACCCTTTCCACATCTGACTGAAACCTTAATCAAGCTTAAAACATTGTGTGAAGGTATAATGTTAAGAACTATATAGCAGGTGGGCTGGTAGCCCGGCCTGCGCCAACGCCTTGCCACTTGTCCCAGAGGTTATGGGTTCAACCCCCGCAGACTCCAACTCAAACTTTTATAACACAGAGGGGTACCATGTGGCATCCCATGTTTGGGCCACACGACACCATACCATTGGTCCAATATATTGCCATGTGTCAAAAATTCATTGGTCCACGTTCCATGCCAATCACTTGCCACATCAGCCTCTTTCCATGTGTCAGTACGGTCACCTGCCATGTCACTAGTACGACTCTACCATGTCAGCAGTACAACCATGCCACGTCAACACTGTATGGACTATACAGTCAACAAAAATTTCTCTGCTTGGAAAAACAGATAAAACACAATATCTCTCACATACGACGTCTATTTGAACCCGTTCAATTTGCATTGGGATCATGAGGATGAGGCCAACACACGAGCCTGTTTTGAAGCAATTCTGAGAACTTTTATTTTTGAGCATATTTTGATCCCCTAGATCACTTGGATTTCTCTAGATCCTTTCTCAAGACAACTATTTTTGCTTCTAGTTTGTCACATATGTTCTCTTTTTCTTTTATCCGATTCATAAATATTTTTTCCATTATTTTGGCTTCTTCTAGGTGGATTTTTATGATGACTATATCTTCACTGGTCTCTTTGTATTTTTCTTTATAAAACTGCAACTGTTGTTTTCTTAGTCTATTCTTTTTCTTGAGTTGGGAGATTTTCTCCAGAGCACTAATAAGTTCTCCTTCCATGTTTACTAAAACTTCACACTCTTTTGTGTCTGTTTTTTCTTGATCATATTTGTGTTGTTCCAAAACCATGAGAAGTTTTTCATCTAGAGTTGTATCTAGATCATATTCATCTTCTTTAGTCTTTGAAGAGCTATTGTTATTCTCTTTTGAATAAAAATTCTTCCTTTTATAAGATTTTTTCTCCCTAGATTTATCCTTGTCTTTTATTTCATTGGTGTTGTTTTGTTTGAAAATACATTTAGATGCAAAGTGACCAACTTTACCACAATGAAATCATTTGAATGGTAACATAACTTTAAATTTTCCGAAGCCCCTCTTCAGTTTCCTTACAAAGTTAGCTTCTTCTTCATCTGAAAAATGTTCTGATGAATCATGATCTTGAGATGTTGACGATTTGATTGATGTCTTGAAGACTACGTCCTTTAGATATGGATGTTCTTTTCGAGTCCTCATCTCATAAGCAATTAGAATTCCATTCAGCCTTCCCATAGTCATTTTATCTAGTTCATGCATTTTTTTATAGCAGAAACCTTTGCATCAAGTCTTGAGAGAAGATATCTCAATACCTTCTGAACTATTATAGCTTCTTCAATCTTCTCACCTAAGCCTTTCATAGTGTTTACAATCCCATATACTCTGAGAAAGAAACTTGCAACATTTTCATCTTCGCTTATTCTTAGGCTTTCAAATTGCATTATGTAAGCTTGAAGTTTGGCCAACTTTAATTTCTCGTCTCCTTCATAATTGTTTATTAGTTTGTCCCACATTTCATTTGTAGATTCCAACTGCATTACTTTGACAAATTATGTTTTTGCAAGTCCTCCTTGGATGACATTCATAGCTCTTGCATTGTTGTAGTAATTTTTCTTACCAGCTTCATCAGTTGGAAGAGTAGTTGAGATTTTATAACCATCTACCACAATCTTCCAGATTTCCATACCAAGAGACATCAAGTAGCTTTTCATTTTGATTTTCCAAAATGATTTTTTTTTTCCATTGAACAGAGGAGGTATGGTTGAAGAAGAAAAATAATCTTGACTTGACATACTTTTTGTGTGATCTTCCTTCCAATTGTTAGGTTGTTACTGAAGGAACATGTGCTCTGATACCAATTGTTATAACTTACAACAATACTAAGAGGGGGGGAGTGAATTAGTATTGTATCATAGTTTTACTTTTCTTTCCTTTCAATGAATTAAATTTATTTAAAAGTGCTTACTTAATCATCAATATATGAAGAACACAAATCACAACACATAAAACACATTACACTAGAATTTTACGTGGAAACCCAATGAGGGAGAAATCCACAAAACATCTTTATTTGTGTTCTTATGCAAACACCAACTTATAATTTACAATTATTCAGCTTGACATACACCCACCTGTTGTAAAAAAGGAGGACAACAATCCTCTCAAGCACCAACCTGTAAAAAATGATGAGGACACGAATCCTCTCAAGCACCAACCTGTCGCAAATAATGAGGACACCAATCCTCTCAGGCACCAACCTGTCACAGATAATGAGGACACCAATCCTCAGTGAGATTCAAGTCACCCTAGCACCACACTGCCACTCTAAAATCAGTTTAAAACATATTCTTACATAAATGGACCTTTCTCTACAAAAACTAATCTGATATGTCTCTAATTCAATTTCATTGAACAATTTCAAGTCATTTTCCTTCTATATTCATCCATGCAAAAATCGAACATAGTACAACCTTATTTATGGTGTTTTTTCCTGAGTTCCCCTTTCTGTATGTCGATGCATAAAAGTTACATTGTGGACAAAATTTGATCGGATCAAACTTCTTTCAATTACACTTATGTCTAAACAAAGTATGTGGACGCATGACAGTTACATTGTGGACATATTTGACCAAATCAAAGTCCAGTTAGTTATATGTGGACAAATTTATGTTCCTGACATTTTAACTAACTCAGATAGACCAAATCTTTGTTATTTTACCAAATCATTCATTATTGCAATAATTCACATCCTGGTTTACAAAGCATCTATTGTGTAGATAGTATAAGGGTGCAAGATACAGATCACACGTCTTCAACCTGTCGCACTTTCCTTGCAACATATTCACCCAATCGCCCCACCAAATTATGAGCTCGCCTTGGTGACTCCAAATTTTCACTCATCTCGTCGCGGCCCACTCTATCACTCGTTGCTTTGCTCAAGGCACCCTATGATTTTTGCACATTCGTCGTTGCACTGCAACACAAACATTTGTTGATTCACTCTGCAATCACAGATAAGGGGATTTGTCGTAGTCTACTTTACTATTGAACTGCGTCGTAGGTCATCCTCATGTTCTATGTGCGCTCCTAGCAGACTCAATCACTTCCGTGATTTCTTTTGCGCCATTGATCCATTCGTCCTTCAATCCTTCTATGCATTTTCGTTCTTAATCTTTCACGATTTCTTCTAGGAGTTTTGTTTCATGTGGATCTGTGATAGTACAGTAAAAAGAATCCTTTCGCGCACTTCCTCTACCTTTGTGCCATACTGTCTATGTGCCATGTGGACATTAATGACATCATATGTTCAACAAAGAATCCTTTTGTGCACTTCCTCTGCATGTGCACCAACTTTGTGCCATACTGTCTGTGCACCATGTTAACATCAATGCCAACATTTGCTCAATAATGCGTATAATATGAAAGCATGATTTGCATCAGAGTGTCACATGCTCATAGTTTAGGGGTTGCATCCATGTATATTATTTGGCCACTATGTTTATCTTTGTTAGGAGACCCATAGGGAATCCATTTCCTCGCAAATATTAGCATAGGTTGTAATATGCCATTATATTTCTTCACCCCTGAAGTAAAACTTGCTAGGAGCATTTTTTATTTCTTTCAGTGAGTCATAACCCCGAAATTGGAGAGGAAAGTTAGGGAGACTTACGCATACTAAGGTTGAGGAGAGGGAGTCCAAAGCTAGGTTGAAAGTTGGGAATCATGATGTTATGCAACGACCAACACTACCCCAAAACCACGGGTCCATATTGAGGATCAAATCTTGATCTTTCAAAGAGTCAAACTCTATAATGTAAAACCTTTTGACGTAGGGATAGATGAAGGCTTCTTATCAGATTTCCAACTTCCTAGTTGTCGAAATCTATTGATGTAGATCCACAATTTTTGGAAAGAATCCATTGAATCTACATATCAACCCAAGTTGGTGAAAGTATTTTCCCTGGATGTTGGTGTCCTCATCTAGTGTTATGGATGGTATAAGTGTTAGAAAAACATGATCGTAGAGAAATAAAATAAAACAATTGTGGAAATAAAACACAGAAGATACACAATACAATAGAGACATAGAAATATGTGGTTCGCCTAGTGTGGACTACGTCCACCAGAGAAACTGTCAGGTCCTTCATTTATTATTATCCAACAAATATTCACTCACTTACACAGCCGCAATACAATTCCATCATACACAAAAGAGGGTTTCCTTCTAGGAAAACAATCCCTAACATAACTTCTACCATCAGATCTGCAACCTTATAATGAACGATCCAGAGTGACTACGAAATTACAATATTTTACAAGGCAATTTTTCCCAAAATTTTGCTTCGGACGCTGAATCCCACGCCAAGGGTGGTGATCCAGGTGGATATCAATGGCCACCCACCTTCTCCAACTGTCCTAAAACATGTTTCTGACAATTTTGGTAATTTACTATTTTTAGCCGTTTTTAACTTCCGAGGCCATTTTGAGGCCCTAAACGATGTTTTTTTGAGAAAACGGGGAGCAACATGGATTGTAGATCGATGTTTCTCACCCAAAAGTTGTAGTTCTCGGATAGATCTTTCCAACGAGCTATCATACGCCTAAAACGAAGATCGTATGCAAAAGTTACGACCCCGAGAAGTTGATGCACCAACTTATCCAAATGGGGCCCACATGACTTTTGACGCTTCATCTCCCAGGGTTAGGTTTTTGGATGTCTAGGGTTTTTGGCATTCCTGCTTATTGTAAAAAGGCCTTGAGAGCTTCATTGTAATCATCTTCTCACGGATGCGAGTAGCCGTCACATCTCTTCTCAGAGATAAGCTACCACCATTCTAACGAGTCTTTCACTCTGTATTTTACAGTCTCTGTACATTTATTTCGTTAATAGAAATCATGTATTACTGTATACCTGTGACTCTTGTTTTATTTCTGCTATATCTCTGTTATATTGTCTCTCTTGCAATATCTCTGAATATTTCTGTGTTATATCTCCGCTCTCATTTCGTGTTGAAAATAATCTGGATCAGGTGGGCTCCAAAATTTCTCTCCGCCACCCCCTGGACCCCTTTAGTGAGAAAAGTGGGGGGCAAACCCCCACACACCCCCGGTCAGGTAATGGGGTCAAAACACGGTTGAAACAAGACCTCTGAATCAAGAAGATAATCAGGCTCCACAACCAACAATAAGGGCCTCTTGGATCATTTGAACACGTCAAGGAGAGGGGGCCGATAGATGACTTACCTCCAAACCCAAGGTCAGTGCTTCTTTGAAAAATCTATTAACTTTGTCAATGGTTGGATTCAACCTTGACTTAGGCATTTTTGAGGTGCATGGAGCCAAGGAGTTAATGGCATACGATAGTAGAGAGGAGGAAGTCACTATTAGCATATTTGGAGTCTAAGGTGATGGGGGCATCTTCACTATCCCTTGAGTCGACAAGGTCATCGAGGGGAGGTTAAGGGCATTCACAAAAGGCGGAGGGAGGCACCATCAAAAGGAAACAATGAAGAAAATAAAGGCAACATCTAGAGTGCAATCAGGGAAAGAACCATAACTACATCTTATCAAACAACCTCCTTGAGAGGAGATATAAAACCATATTTTTTATCCCCTCATACCATTGACAATAATTGTCTAAATAACCATTCTTTTCGCATATAAAGAAATTTTTTTACCTTCCCCTGCCAATACTTTTGTAATTGCAACTGTCAACCATGGACCTCCACCATGTTCCAGCCTCATTTTGGAGCCTGTAATCAGAAACATAAGCTTCTGCTCCACGTCTACACGCATCACGCATAGGACAGAGGCAGGGAGATTCGAAAGAGGGACTGGAATAACTTAGCCCTTAATGCAACTTTAAGAAATAACTTTACCTTCCCCAACCAATAATTTTGTAATTGCAACTGTCAACCATGTTCCAGCGTCATTTTGGAGCATGTAATCAGAAACAAAAGCTTCTGCTCCACGTCTACACGCATAGGACAGAGGCATGGAGATTCGAAAGAGGCACTTGAATAACTTAGCCCTTAATGCAGCAACAACGACCATCTGTTAAAATATCTGAAATGCAGTGAATTTAAGACAATATCATGAGATTAAGGCACTGATATCAAAATCTTCAATGTAAGCATTTAAGGTATTTCAGAGCTTAATCTCTCAAATTGCTTTGTCAAACACGAAACAACATGGGTTATGGCATGCCATGTTCACATGAGAGTGCTACAGGACTAGCAAATAGCAACTCTGCATTTCTAAATGATTTTAACAAAAATTCAAAAGTATTATCGACGGGATGGAAAAGTTGCACACACAATGAATGGTAGATGGGCTTTGGTAGCATGCAGCTCATGTCAGGGTTCAATAGAGCAGCTTGGCCGAAGGCAATAGTCCAACTCTCGGTGACTAATAGAACCTATATTCGTAAAAGCATAGCTAAGTTATGTGGCAGAAAATGCACAATCCAGGCATATCATACTTCATGTAAGATCATTGACGCTGAAGAAAACACTATGAGATTTCTACAGACAATGGACGAGCATAGATATTCTTAAAATGCATCACACAATATGTAAATTTAGGCTGATCTACACTTGTAAGGAATTATAAGCTGGCAGATTATTAGATTGATTTGTATGGGTTCATAAATCCCATTGAGAAATCCTTCATGCCCTCTATGCTGGAGGAGAGTTGAAATTCATTGTTGATATTCCAATGAAAGTCTTACAAATAAATTATAAATTTCGTTTCATAATAATGTCACTTAGCAGAGGTAAAACCCATACGGAAATTTGAGAAACAAAACTCAGTACTTTTAAACGGATTTTAGAAACAATGAATTCAATACAAATTTGGGTAATTACAGAAGAATATGTTGGTTACAGCTGGACTGTCAATTCACGTATCGATTCCCATACACAACTCTCTGATTTGCAAAACTGCAAGAAGAGAAAAACTTCAACATTCTGCCTACGCAAATCTTCCATTATCTCCATTCGCTAGGAAGTCAGAGACAGCGGAAAAGGCAGGGTGAAGGCCATCCATGAGCTCGCCATTGCTGAGACTCCGCTCTTCTGCGATAGGGAGCAACCTTCTCTCACCCGATGGCCGCCGCCTTCCCATATATTCCTTCCGGGAAGGAGCGGTTTCCATCCATTTTCCAGTGCCCACTGCTGCCATCGTCTTCGAAATCGCCATTACCAGAGCCTGTCGAAAAAACAATTTTCAAATAAAAACCCTAACCTACAGAGAACCCTAAGGGCGAGGTGAATTGAGGAGTATTCGATAACTGAAAGTTGCTTGCCAATCGGGGAACCTCTTTGTTGAGACGATTCCTACTTGATTCATGTAGAGTGTATATAAAGGGGAGGTGGGTAGTTTTCATTTAATTGGATGCGTGAAGGAGTCGAACTCGAACCCTCTTACACGTGAAAAACGCGTGAAGTAAGAAAGACAGCTGTGTCGGCTGATTGCTGTGGAAGGTTCTAAAGAGCACGATAGACATTCACATTGCGAGAATAAAATCAACGGCAACACGTTAAATGCCAAATCTTAAGTTCAATGAACGACTCTCCACTGGGGACTGATGAACCCAGAGATTATGCCAAAATACCAGGTCCAATGAACCCAGAGATTATGCCAAAAATCTCGAGTCCAATGAATGGCTCCCCTCGAACCCAGAGAGAAATTAGGCAAAATCCTAAGTTCAATGAACGACTCCACTGGGGATCGAACCCAGAATCTCTGGTTTCGTAGACCAGCGCCTTATGACATATGCACATATAATAATAATAATAATCTACGTTTTAGGTCACGGCTAAGCCTTACCCCTCTAAATTTGAACTTGTGACCTATTAGAATGAAACACATGTTGTTAACCATTAGGCCCACTCATGCTATATTATTGAGTATGCATATGGTTGGTAGACAACGAGAGACTACGTATAAGCCCCCAACATTGGGGTAGATCTACTTGCCAATTATTGAGAGAGCTGAAGCTCCATTCAATCGATGGAAGCGCTTAGAAGTAGTCGACCTTTTTCAACTTGGCATATCGCCCTCAATGCAAATTCTTCAACTTGGGGAATGGATTCTCTTGATTGGCGTCCTATTCTTAGTAGTGTCCCTTTCTCACCGTAGGAAGGCAATACAAATGCATCTATGGGCATCATTGTTTTTGTAAGGTCATAGGTGATGTTACAAGTTCTTATGGTATGTAGATGGAAAAGTCTAAATATTTGGATTTTTGGATTTTTTTGGACGATTATTATTGGAATTCAACAATGTAATTGTTGGTGAAATTGTAATTTTCTATTACTAAATTGAATTTTGAATGCATGGTTGGGGATAGTGCCCCGAAAAACCCTTAATCTACCTGGATTGTGCAATCTCAACCACTGATATTTGCGATTCGAACAATTCTTCTAAATTTCTAGCTAGATTTTGGACAAAACTGATCGGAAAACGTAGTTGGAAAAGGTTCAAAAAGTTGCATGTTTAGACTACGCATATATACATTACGAACCATATTGATGAATAATAAAATCTTAAAAGGAGTTTTGGTTCCATGATAAAGTGGGTTGGTGATATTCTCACCAAGGCTCAATTGTTTAGAGATTTGTTTTATGTTTTAGCAGGATGATTGGAGTAGGAGCAAGTCATGTTAGGGATAAGTGTTTTGTGTCTTAACAAGATGATTGGACTAGAAGCATGTCGTGTTAGGGATAAGTCTTGAGTGAATTTGGTTGAATAGATATCACCACCTATAACTTTTTAGTAAAAATAATCTTTTGTGTGTGTGTTAGGGTGTCTCTTTCCAAGTCCAAAAGAAGACTTAAGTGAATTTCATGTATGTCTTTTTAATCGAAAGATTATTTGAAGTGTGCCCTTTTGAGTGTGTGGTTGAAAGAATCTTTCATATGTATGTTAGATTATATCCTATCTTGTCCAAAGCTATTAAAATACTCTTCTCCTTAAAAAGTTTATTGGACATTTAATGTCCATCCTAATGTATTTATAGTTTAATATAGTTCATCGATATAAACCATAAATATAAAAAACTTAAAGAATAAACATTCACCACATTAACATAAACGAGTACAAAATGATGTATATTCCATTTCATTTAATATCAGTAATGTACCCATCCGAAATTACCAACCAGAACAATACATAATCTACAAATACACACCCATGCATAATTGAAACTTGAATCTTATGAAAACAAATCCACTCTACAATATATCATTGATGTCTCAATATATTAAAAGAAGGATAAGTACCATGTCTTGTCCATGTTCTCGTTGTCTCAACACCACTTAATCAATACATAACGACAAATACGACCAATAACAACTTGTCCATGTCCTACTTGTGTCCTTATACACAAGAATAACTTAATTATTTGTCTATTTTTAGTAAAAGCCCTTTAGTAAATAAAAGCCTTGCTTCATAGTTTGGTTGGCCCATTTATGACTTGACTTCTTCATCTTCTTCATCTTATCGTATTTTGACTTTTTAAGTTGACTCTTGAAAGTATTTGCATAACTTGTAGGTTTCTCACTAGTTGACATGTTGGTGTTTGATTCTCCTTTGACAATTTTCATACTTTCCTTATATCCTAGCCTTGTCTTGTTATTAGGTGATCTCTTGTTAATGTTATTTAGAGTTTCAGATCATTTTATGAATTTTATTTGAGTCTTGGATTTCTCTAGATCCTTTCTCAAGGAAATTATTTTTGCTTCTAGTTTGTCACAGATGTTCTCTTTTTCTTTTATCTTATTCATAAATATTTCTTCCATTCTTTTGGCTTCTTCTAGGTGTATTTTTAAGATGACTATATCTACACTCATCTCTTTGTATTTTTCTTTATAAAACTGTAACTGTGCTTTTCTTAGTCTATTATTTTTCTTGAGTTGGGAGATTTCTTCCAGAGAACTAATAAATTCTCCTTCCATGTTTACTACAACTTCACACTCTTCTGTGTCTGTTTTTTCTTGATCAGATTTGTGTTGTTCCAGAGCCATGATAAGTTTTTCATCTAGAGTTGTATCGGGATCATATTCTTCTTCTTCAGTGTCTGAAGAGTTGTTGTTATCCTCTTTTGATTAAAAATTGTTCCTTTTATAAGATGTTTTCTCCTTAGATTTATCCTTGCCTTTTCTTTCATTGGTGGTGTTTTGTTTGAAAAGACATTTACATGCAAAGTGACCAACTTTACCACAATGAAAGCATTTGAATGGTAACATACCTTTATATTTTCCGGAGCTCCTCCTTAGTTTCCTTACAAAGTGATTAAGGGTTTTTTCCCATGTGATCGTGGGTCGTAATCACAACAGAGCAAGACCAAGAGAAAGAGACAACAGTCTCCCCTTGGTGACAAGCACACAAAAACTAAAGAAAATAACTACTTTAATTAAGAGAAAGTAGGGATAGAGAGGAGAAAAGAAGGTGCACCTTCTTTTGTCGTTTGATGTTGATCCCTGTTGTAATTCGTTAGAGAGCTCTCGATCTTCTGTTGGAATCATCCTGCAAAATAGATACAAAACTAGGGATGTGGTAGAAGTAGTTATGCGATCAAAATCATGTGCATGTCATGTGTCATATTCAAAGTAAGCATAAAGATAAACATACATTGAAGACAAATCTGAGGGAAAACATACTCTTTTATTACCAGAGAGTGGAAAAGGTAAGTTGCAACCTTGTCCAGCCTTAGGCATCATCTTGAAGCCAATTGTATGGGTTTCTCAAGGAATCCTTAAGCATCAACTTAGTCAATATTATGTTCTCTCAATGAATCAGATATGGATAAGGAGACACCTTATAGCCACATAAAATGAGAAAGAAGTTATGGAAAAGGAGTTTCCAAACTAAAGGGGATGTTGTTCAGAGAATTATAGGGAAATGAGGCTTACTAGATACTGGCAGCATAACTTTGTACCAAGGGACTTGTTTTTCTCCTTAGCACTCCATGGTTGTTTTATATCTTCCCAATGAGGTTTGGGGAGTTGAATTATGTTGTATATGGGCAAGGGTCGTTGGGAAACTAGCCCAACCGAAAACCTTGCCCCAAAATATGAAATTATATTATTTTTCACCAAAAATTAGGGCATCCACGGGTTGCAGTGATGAAAGTCGCGGATGTACGCGTGTTGCACTAGGGAAGCCCACAGATATTCTCATAAAGCATGATTTTTAGATGATTTTTGGAGATGACTTTTAGGGAAAATTCTAGCAAGCATTGGGAAGGGGTTAGGTTAGGCACAAATGCATAGAATAGGTGTGGCATTTTGTGCTATAACACAAAGTTAGCTTCTTCTTTATCTGAAAAATGTTATGATGAATCATGATCTTAAGATGTTGACGATTTCACTGATGTCTTGAAGACTGCGTCCTTTAGATCTAAATGTTTTTTCCTAGTCTTCATCTCATAAGTTGTTAGAATTCCATGCAGCCTTCCCATAGTGAGTTTATCTAGTTCATGCATTTCTTCTATAGAAGAAACATTTGCATCAAGTCTCGAGGGAAGAGATATTAGTACCTTTTGAACTATTATAGCTTCTTAAATCTTCTCACCTAGGCCTTTCATAGTGTTTACAGTCTCATATACTATGAGAAAGAAACTTGTGACATTTTCATCTTTACTCATTCTTAGGCTTTCAAATTGCATTATGTAAGTTTGAAGTTTGGCCAACTTTACTTTCTCGTCTCCTTCATCACCGTTTACCAGTTTGTCCCATATTTCATTTGCAGATTCCAACTGCATTACTTTGACAAATTATGTTTCTGCAAGTCCTCCTTGGATGACATTCATAGCTCTTGCATTACTGTAGTATTTTTTCTTGCCAGCTTCATCAGTTAAAGGAGTAGTTGGGATTTTATAACCATCTATCACAATCTGCCAAATTTCCATACCAAGAGACATCAAGTGGGTTTTCATTATGATTTTCCAAAATGCAAAATTTGTTCCATTGAATATAGGAGGTATGGTTGAAGAAGAAAAATAATCTTGACTTGGCATACTTTCTGTGTGATGTTCCTTCCAATTGTTAGGTTGTTAGTGAAGGAACCTATGCTCTGATACCAATTATTATAACTTACAACAATACGGAGAGGGGAGGGTGAATTAGTATTGTATCGAAGTTTCACTTTTATTTCCTTTCAATGAATTAAAGTTATTTAAAAGTGCTTACTTAATCATCAATATATGTAGAACGCAAATCACAACACAAAAAACACATTACACAAAATATGTACGTGGAAACCCAATGCAGGAGAAAGCCACAAACCATCTTTCTTTATGTTCTTCTGCAAGCACCAAAGTACAATTTACAATTATTCATCTTGACAGACACCCACCTATCGCAAACAATGAGAACACCAATCCTCTCAGGCACCAACCTGTCACAAACAATGAGGACACCAGTCCTCTCAAGCACGAACCTGTCACAAATAATGAGGACACCAATCCTCTCAGGCACCAACCTGTCGCAGATAATGATGACACCAATCCTCAGAGAGCTTCAACTCACCCTAGCACCACTCTGCCACCCTAAAATCAATTTAAAACATATTCTTACAAAAATTAATTTGATATATCTCCGGTTCAGTTTCATTGAACAATTTCAGGTCCTTTTCTTTCTATATTCATCCGCACAAAAATCGAACAGAGAACATCCTTATTTATAATGTTTTTCCCTGAGTTCCCCTTCCTATGTGTGGAGGCATAACAGTTACAATGTGGACAAATTTTGATCGAATCAAACTTCTTTCAGTTACACTTATGTCCAAATAAAGTATGTGGATGCATGACAGTTACATTGTGAACATATTTGACCAAATCAATGTCTAGTTACTTATCTATGGACAAACTTTTGTTCCGGACATTTTAACTAACTCAAACATACCAAATCTTTGTTGTTTTTCCAAATCATTCATTGTCACAATAATTCACATTCTGGTTTACAAAGCATCTATTGCGTAGATAGAATAAGAGCACAAGATACAGATCACAATTCTTCAACTTGTCGCACTTGCCTTGTAGCATACTCACCCAATTGCCCCACCATATTATGAGCTTGTCCTGGTGACACCAAATTTTCACTTGTCTTGTTGCAGTCCACTCATTTCTTTGCTCAAGACATATTGTGATCTTTGCACATTCGTCGTTGCACTGCAGCAGAAACATCTGTTGATTCACTCTGCAATTACAAACAAGGGAATTTGTCGCAGTATACTTTACTTCTAAACGGCATAGTAGGTCATCCTCTTGTTCTATGCGCACTCCTGGGAGACTCAATCACTTCCGTGATTTCTTTTGCGTCGTTGATCCCTTCATCCTTCAATCATTTTTCGCACTTATGTTGTCAACCTTTCATGATTTCTTTTAGGAGTTTTGTTTCATGTGGATTTGCGATAGTATTGCAGAAAGAATCCTTCCGCGTACTTCATCTGCCTTTGCGCCATATTGTTTGTGTGCCATGTGGACAGTAATGACATCATATGCTCAACAAAGAATCCTTCTGTGCACTTCCTTTACATGTGTGTCAAATTTGTGCCATATTATCTGTGTGCCATGTTGACATCAATGACAACATCTGCTCAACAATGTGTTTAATATCAAAGTGTGATTTGCATCAGAGTGCCACATGCTCATAGTTTAGGGGTTGCGTCCATGTATAGTCTTTTGCCACTATGTTTATCTTTGTTAGGAGACCCTTAGGGAATCCATTTCCTCGCAAATATGAGCATAAGTTGTAATATGCCATTATATTTCTTCATCCCTGAAGTAAAACTTGCTAGGAGCATTTTCGATCTCTTTCAGTGAATCATAACCCCAAAATTGGAGAGGAAAGTTAGGGAGACTTACCTATACTAAGGTTGAGGAGAGGAAGTCCAAAGCTAGGTCGAAAGTTGGGAATCACAGTGTTATGCAACGTCCAACACTACCCCAAAACCATGGGCCCATATTGAGGATCAAATCTTGATCTTTCAAAAAGTCAAACTCCATAATGTAAAACCTTTTGACGCAGGTATAGATGAACGTTTCTTATTAGATTTCCAACTTCCTAGTTGTAGAAATCTATTGATGTAGATCCACCAGTTTTGACAAGAATCCATTGAATCTACATATTAACCCAATATTAACCCAAGTTGGTGAAAGTATTTTCCATAAATGTTGGTGTCCTCATCTAGTGTAATGGACGGTATAAGGGCCTCTTGGATCATTTGAACACATCAAGGAGAGGAGGCCGATGGATGACTTACATCCAAACCCAAGGTCAACGCTTCTTTAAAGAATCTATCAACTTTGTCAAATGTTGGATTCGACCTTCCCTGAAAGATTTTTGAGGTGCATGGAGCCAAGGACACTTGGTGGCAGACGACACTAGAGAGGAGGAAGCCGCTATTATCATATTTGGAGTCTAAGGTGATAGGGGCACCTTCACCATCCCTGGAGTCGACAAGGTCATGGCACTTTTAAAGTGATCGAGGGGAGGTTAAGGGAATTCACAAAAGGCGTAGAGGGAGGCGCCATCAAAAGGAAACAATGAAGAAGATAAATGCAACATCTAGAGTGCAATCAAGGTAAGAACCCTAACTAAGATATAAAACCATATTTTTTATCCCCTCACACCATTGACAATAATTGTCTAAATAACCATTCTTTTCGCATATAAAGAAATAACTTTACCTTTCCCTGCCAATACTTTTGTAATTGCAACTGTCAACCATATTCCAGCCTCATTTTGGAGCCTGTAATCAGAAACAGAAGCTTATGCTCCACGTCTACACGCATAGGACAGAGGCATGAAGATTCGAAAGAGGGACTTGAATAACTTAGCCCTTAATGCAGCAACAACCACCATCTATTAAAATGCAGTGAATTGAAGACGATATCATGAGATTAAGGCACTGATATCAAAATCTTCAATGTAAGCATTTTAAGGTATTTCAGAGCTTAATCTCTCAATTTAATAACCGGATAGAATTGCTTTGTCAAACACTGGAAACA
>ML795177.1:87461-117759 GCA_009831015.1 Picea engelmannii
ATGAGGCAATTTTCACTTGCCCTATATCATTTGTTTCCACTAGTTCTAAAGTTTCTTGTCCCATTGTCCTGATGCTATTTAAAGAAAATCAAAGTCTCTGCCCAAAACTGACCCTCTGTTTTATGCTTAACCCTTCACTATTTTTTCCTTTGACTGCTGAAAAGTTGCTGCTCTGCCCACTGTCCCTGTTAGACCATTGTCCCTGTACTTTATTAGCCCACTGTCCCTCAAGCTGAGCCCACTGTCTCTGTCCCTGTCTCTGTCCCTCGGTGTCTGCCACTGCCTTTAAGACAACATGCATTTGATTCTTGTTATTGAAAGCTTTCTTCAAACAGTTTGCATACATTCTTGAGGTTAATCAATAAGTTTGGCCTGCACATTCTTATTGCCCACAGTCGCCATTAACGTCCGTCTGAAGATGCTCCGATCAGGATTCCAACAGTTACGGATCGGATGGGATGTCCCTACTTCAAATTGTTTCTCGCTCGGCTCCGCTCCCTTTGGTTCCCGGATGGGATGATGGATTTTCTATTTCTAATCACAGATCTTCTCGCTTTGGTTCCCGGATGAAGTTTTGCAAAAGATTTGTAATGTGATAACCGAAAACGCAAACAAAGTCGTTGAGATAGCAAGAGATGTGAAAGGAGATAGCAAGAGATGTGAAAGGTTGGAACCCTTCCTCGCCGAATTAGTTTGGGGGGTTCACTAGCCTCGCCGAGATTGCTGAGGTAGCTGATGTAGAGTGTATATAAAGGGAAGGTGGGTAGCTTTCATTTAATTGGATGCGTGAAGAAGTCGAACTCGAACCCTCTTACACGTGAAAAACGCGTGAAGTAAGAAAGACAGTTGTGTCGGCTGATTGTTGTGGAAGGTTCTAAAGAGCACGATAGACATTCACATTGCGAGAAAAAAATCAACGGCAACACATTAAATGCCAAATCTTAAGTTCAATGAACGACACTCCACTGGGGACTGAACCCAGAGATTATGCCAAATCTCAAGTCCAATGAACCCAGAGATTATGCCAAAAATCTCAAGTCCAATGAATGACTCCACTCGAACCCAGAAATTAGGCAAAATCCCAAGTCCAATGAACGACTCCACTCGAACCCAGAAATTAGGCAAAATCCCAAGTTCAATGAACGACTACACTCGGGATCGAACTCAAATCATAGTTTGTTTTTACATTTGGAGTACGGCTTAATTATCACATTAATTGATGATATATGCACATATAATAATAATAATAATAATCTAATTTTTAGGTCACGACTAATCCCCACACCAAATTGGTATATGAGACCTCCTTTTGTTTTTGCGACAAGGGACCCTCTCCGTGCGATAATTTGATTGTTAAAATTTATGGAGGTATACATACTCCTCTGGATTTGAACTCGTGACCTCTTAGGATCAAACACATGTTGTTAACCATTAGGCCCACTCATACTATATTATTGAGTGTGCATATGGTTAGTAGACAACGAGAGACTGTGTATAAGCCCCCAACATTGGGGTAGATATACTTGCCAATTATTACGAGAGCCGCAAGCTCCATTCAATCGATGGAAGTGCTTAGAAGTAGTCGACCTTTTTCAACTTGGCATATCACCCTCAATGCAAATTCTTTAACAATTGGGGAATGGATTCTCTTAATTGATATCCTATTCTTATTAGTGTCCCTCTCTCATTGTAGGAAGCCAATACAAATGCATCTATGGGCATCATTATTTTTGTAAGGTCATTGGTGATCTTACAAGTTCTTATGGTATGTAGATGGAAAAGTCTAAATATTTGGATTTTTGGATTTTTTTGGGTGATTATTATTGGAACTAAAACAATGTAATTGTTGGTGAAATTGTAATTTTGTGTTACTAGATTGAATTTTGAATGCATGGTTGGAGATAGTGCCCCAAAAAACCCTTAATCTACCTTGATTGTGCAATCTCAACAATTGATATCTGCAATTCCAACAATTCTTCTGAATTTCATGTTTAGACTACCTATATGTACATTATGAACCATATTGATGAATAATAAAATTTTAAAAGGAATTTTGGTTTCATGGTAAAGTAGGTTGGTGATATTCTCACCAAGGCTCAATTTTTTTAGAGATTTGTTTTGTGTCTTAACAAGATGATTGGACTAGGAGCAAGTCATGTTAGGGATAAGTGTTTTGTGTCTTAGCAAAATGATTGCACTAGAAGCAAGTTATGTTAGGGATAAGTATTCAGTGAATTTGGTAGAATAGATATCACCACCTACAACTTCTTAGTAAAAGGAATATTTCAAGTGTGTGTGTTAGGGTGTCTCTTGCCAAGTCCAAAAGAAGACTCAAGTAAATTTCACTAATATTTTCTTAATCAAAAAATTATTGTGAATGTGCCCTTTTAAATGTGTTGTTGAAAGAATCTTTCATGTGTGTTAGGTTGTCTCTTGTCTACTCCAAGAATACTAAAATACAATTCTCCTTAAGAATCTCATTGGACATTCAATGTCAACCCTAACATATTTATAGTTTAATATAGTTCATTAATACCCTAACATATTTATAATTTAATATAACTCATTAATATAAAAATAGGATATAAAGAATAAATATTCACCACATTAACATATAACATAACATAAATGAATACAAAATCATGTATATTTCATTTCATTTAATATTAACAATGTACCCATCTGAAATTACCAACAAGAACAATACATAATCTACCAATACACAACAATACATAATTGAAACTTGAATCTTATGAGAACAAACCCACTCTAGAATATATCCGTGATGTCTCAATATGTTACAAAAGGATAGGTACCATGTCTCGCCCATGTCCTCATTGTCTCAACACCACGTAGTAAATACATAATGACAAATACTAACCAACAACAATTTGTCCATGTCCATAATGACAAATACTAACCAACAACAATTTGTCCATGTCCTACTTGTGGACTTATACACAAGAACAACTTAATTGCTTGTCTATTTTAGTAAAATCCCCTCTTAACTAAATCAAATAAAATCTCTAAAACAAAATGAACTTTGGTAGGGCTTAAAAATCCATAAAACACTATCTAGTCCTTTTAACATTAATATCCTCCTCACTACTCTATTCTTGTAAAATGTCTATCATACACTGCAAAAGACTACCTTAAAGAAAATAAATTGGAAAACCTTAAAATTCTACCATTCCTCAAAGTTTGCTATCCTTCTATCCTTTCTCTTTCCTATATCCGTATTGCCATCCCATTGACCTCATAAAGTTATATCTATTTTCTCCCTTCGTCTCTTTTGTTTCATGTGGTGCTTCCTTGGTTAGAACTTCATACATTGGATTGTCTTTTGGAATTTCCCTTTTATCATTTACTTTCTTCTTATTTCAAAATTCAATTCATTTCATTATTAATGTCACTTTCTTCCTTTACCTTTACATCCTTTGTCTTTACATGTTCGTTGGCTTTGTTGTCATCATGACTATTTTTATTTTACCTAATCTTTTCCTATTCTTTTATCTCCTTTACTCCTTGTGTGGATCCTTGTGCATCTCTATCCTTCTTCTCAACATTCTTTATCTTTTATCTCCTTTACTCCTTGTGTGGATCCTTGTGCATCTCTATCCTTCTTCTCAACATTCTTTTTAGTTATGTCTTGTTCATCTTCAATTTTCTTTTTTATATTCTTGCATTATTGCATGCGTCACATCCTTATAATGTGCTTAGCTAATCTTGTGATCGTGCACCTCTTAAGGGTGTGCGACACCACAACGTTTCTTGTTTGGTTGCTTGGCAATATCAAGACTATTTCTTTCAAATTACGTTTCTTCACCTAAAGCATATTCATATTCTTTTCTAGGTTATTGGCGAGTCACACTCCTACTCTAGTACAACTCTTGTATACTTATACATTTGTTAACAACTTTAACACTTAGTCATATTTAAGCATACATCCATGAACATGATAAACAATTGTGGAACAGATGAAAGACAAACACAGATATAGTGCGGGCAACACAAACCATTCCTAACACCCGATTAAGTCTTTATTATTATGAAACAATTACAACATGAGCACTATTGGCTCATTTTACAACTTCGACAGAGTCAAACGACTCATCTCACCTCACCGAGGCGCTCGTACACAAAATTGTTGCCAGGACCCTAGGTCGCAACCGTCTCCGCAACCTCATGCATTGCACCTCAGACATGCCCTCAAACGTAAGCTTGTTCTCTCTTCATTTCCACAAACTTTAAAGATTTCAATTTTTTCTCACAAGTGCCTCCAACAGACCTACATTTCCAGACTTCCCCAAAATCATCCCAAAAGAAGTTCACCCGGCTCTATCCACTGAATCCACCTCAAGGCAGCATAAGTCCTCCCATGTGGAGTGACTTGGTTCCTTGAGGGAGCTCACCCTCTTTGTCTACCTCAGAACCACAAAGCTCTTCTTTCTCTCCTTGTCTTCCAAGTTGTTGTAAGGGCTGTGACACCAAGCCTGGGCACACACACTTCCACCACAGACTGAAACAGAGGAAATCAAGTAGGCATGACGCTTGGTGAAAGTGAATATCTTGGTGTTTCCAAGCAGCCAAGTGAGAAACGTCATGGTGTCGCACGCCCTCAAGAGGTGCATGATCTTAAGATTTTGCTAAGCACACTGTGGGGACGTAACAAATGGTATCAGAGCCAATTCATTGCAGATTTTGGAGAAGGGTTGGGGAGCTCTTCACCACTATATCGACGATAGATGGTATCAGATCTTGTTCATTGCATATTTTGGAAAAGGGTTGGGGAGATCTTCACCACTTTGTTGATGATATATGGTATCAAAGAAAAATTTGAAGGCAATTTGTTGTGAAGACAATTTAGTGGGAACATTCGTAGACTTGGTGAACAGTTCAGTACAGCAAACTTGTTCATCACAGAATTTGCATCAAACTTACGACAAAGGTTCGGTTGACGGTGTGATGTGAAGGTAGAGATGGGTGCACACCTTGTGTAGATTGAGAGCAGAGTTTGTGGAGAAACAAATCACTTGGACAGGGTGGGTGATCACAGAATTCGTCGTAGAACTTGTCTCATAATTGATTGCAGAGGCAGACTTGGATGATTTGACTCATGACAGAAGTTAGTGCCATACATATTGTGCACATCTTGGAAAGACGGGGCACATATTTTGTTGTGTGAACCGAGAACTTGGGAAAGGAATATGAACACAGGATCTGTTGCACAACTTGTTGTGGATCTATTTGCATAAGTGATCACAAAAGAGAAACACAAAGGGTGATCACAAAAGTGATTGTAAAAGGGAGCAGTTCTGGGTTGCAGCAAGGTGAAGCACTTCAGTGTGTTGGATGACTCAGGGTGACCTAAAGCAGCTTCACATCAGGCATTTGGTTGGGCACGTTTCCATCATGATGTCTTCGTGTTATGCATCATCAAGAACAATAGTTGAGTTGAGTTGGGTTGTTGGATGAGTGCGTTGACCGCAGCCTTCAGACGAGGTAGCTCTTTGTAGAGTTACAACAATTAGTTAGTAGCAGTATGACTTGACAGTCGGGTGGTGGGGGCATGGTGCCTTGAAATGAAAGCAGTCAAGGTGCAGAGATGGCAAGGCATTGGACACAAGTTCGGTCGGTTGCATGCAAAGTTTGGAACTTAGAAAGATTTATGAATTGGATGGATGGATTTGGCTTTGTATCATAGTGAAGGTCTTGCAGATTTGTGGAGCTGTGAATATGATTGATGTGAGTAACGACGGAGAGTGAGTTGCTTGGGAAAGTAGAGGTCCAAGATAGTAGACTTAGAACATGGTTGCAGCGAATGATGTCATTGGAAAGGTATGGTTGGTTTCAAGTTCTTGATTTTCCCAAGTGTTGCAGTGACTTCTTTGAAGGGAAGACATATGAATTGGTGGTTCAAGTGATTTTTGTTTCCGCGGTGAAAACCAACAAAATTGAGGGTGAGTCAAGTGGTGTAGATTTGAAGAAGTCATGTAGCAGTAGGGATGATTTGGTTGGTTGAATGTGCAGAAGATCTTGGGACGAACTTCTTGGATGAGTCTTATGGTGGACTTGGGAAGATTTGGATGCATTTATGGAGGTGGCTTGGGGAAGCTGCCTAAATCTTTGATGAGGTGCGTTGTATAGGTCGTTGTGGTGAAGTGGGAAATGAAGTTTGTATGTGTCGATTTTGAGAGGATGGGTGAGGTTCCATGGTGTTTGGTGCCTTGAACAAATTAGTTGGGTCATGTGATGATTTGAAAGTCGCAATGACAATGTCAAAGATTGAATGCTTGCAGTAGGTGCAAGTAAATTTCATTCCAAGAGACGGATGAAGTTGGCAAGGAAGTCGACCAAGAATTGTTGGTAGTCAATCTGAATGGGCAAAACGCAGACCAAGTGACTTGGTTTGTGTTCGCTCGCCTTTGGTATGGGATATTGGATGAGGTAGAGCACACCTTGGTGACTTTTGGATGTTGATGCAATAGCTCAGAGATCCAGGAGGGTCATTGGTTGGAGTTGACAAAAGTATTGGTTCGAACAAGCCTAAGGCATGGAAGTTCTTTGAGGTGATTCATTCTACTTGGAGCTCTTTGGAAAATTCATTGGGATGTTTTAGGAGTGTAGGAATGTTTTCCACACTCATTGAAGATTTTGAGTTGTAGAGAGGCGACTTGATGAAAGAAGGTGAGTTGAGGACTTTCCTTTGCTTGGAGGATTGTGTGAACAAGCAGATTGTAGCATGAAGAGATTACTTGGGCATGGGAATTTCTCTTGCTTTGGGGAAACATGGTCGAGGGTGAATCCTAACCATTCCAAGACATAGAGAGGTAGACACAACAACATGGTTGGGTGATGAAGTAGTGGGGAAAAGGTAGTTTGGACATGTATTTCTTGGTGCATATTGGCTAACTGTGCCATGAGGTGGACAATGGAGCCGGGTTGCCACAAATGAATTTGCTTCAGGGTGACTTCATAGTGCATAAAGGTGAGGGGAAACCTTTCTTTGGTTTGAGATAATTACATGGATGGACCGAATTGCAGAAGGAAGTTAGAGTACAGACGCGCCAGTAGGTTCGAAGTGCAACACTTAGACATTGCGGAGGATCTCCTTGACGGAGATCGAATGATTGTAGTAGGAGTGAGGCAAGGATGGACACTTACCTTAGTCTTTGGATTTGTATGGAGTGACGAAGATTCGAACCAAAAATACTAAGTTCAGGCATCGAGATGCACATTTCAATAACTAGACATGACGGTTGGACTAGCTACCCAACTAGTGCAGGACTTAAGGCATGCAATGTATGGAGACATGGCATAGTTGGTTGAAGTATAATTGCAACAGAGAGTCACTTAGACATTTTTGAAGTTTTGGTTAAGGTTGCAGTAGCAATTGAGGCTGCAACAACAACAACGAACCAAAGAGTGATCGTCGCATTGGGATAGTGACAACTTAGACATTGCGAACAAATTTGGAGAGGAGACGTATTTCCATCATTGCAGATAGTTTGGTCACACATAACTTTAGGTAGAGGGAAGTGTGGATGGTTTCACATGTTGTGGATGATTGCATTGCAAGTTGGAAATTTGGGGTTTCCACTTTGCAAGGAAACTTGGGGTTTCCACTTTGACAAAAAATTTGGGTTTCCAGTTGACACGAAACTTGGAGTTTCCAATAGACTTAGTTGCAGTGGAAGCACGAGTTTGGTAAGAGACTTGGAGATCATATATTTTGTGGATGTTGTTGAGGACATCAATGACATGAGGTGGAGGATGATGTAAGGCTTGCGGTGCCAATCTTGGGCACACACACTTCCACCACAAATTGAAATGGAGGAAATCAGGTAGGAAGGATGTTTGGTGTGAATGAAGAGATGGAAGTATTCATATATGGGGAGAGTCTGGGTTCTTTTGGCACACGATGTGCCAAGAGGCGACCTTACCCAAGGTGCCTTGTGACAAAATTCAAACAACAGATGGTTTGATGAAGTGATGAGGGCATGACTTGGGCACTCCACCAACGAAAGAAAATCGGATAGGAATGTGGGCACACTTAGGAGAGTCAACTTGACTCACCTAATGGGCACATGCACCCAAGACAACATGTTGGTTAGACAGATCAATGGGTTTGCCAAGCAACGAAATGAAGCGTTTGGTGTGTCGATTGGTAAAGTTTCTCGAACGCGCACACATGAGGAGTTGGCCCAACCTTGCGAAGGGGCATGATTTGGTGAACCAATGGGTCGATTCACCCATGGGAAAAGAGACATGACAGATGAGCGCTTATAAGGAACAAGGCGCACAACTAAATAAGGAAACTTGGAAGACAAGGAAAGAAAGAGAGCTCTGCAGTTCTGAGGTAGATGAAGAGGGTGAGCTTCATCAAGGAGCCAAGTTTCTCCACATGGGAGAACTTTTGTTGCCTTGAGGAACATTCGGTGGACAGAGTTGGGCGAGCTTCTTTTGGGATGATTTTGGGGAATTTTGGAAACACAGGTCTATTGGAGGCATGTGTAAGGTATAACCAAAATCTATGAAGTCTATGAAAGTGAAGAGACAACAAGTTTGCGGTTGAGGGCATGTCTACAGTGCACCATAGGAGGTTGCAGAGATGGTTGCGATAGAGGGTCTTGGTGATGATTCTTTGTATGAGTGCCTTGGTGAGGTGAGGTGAGTTGTTTGATTCTTCTGAAGTTGTAAATTTTTTCGGTAGTGCTCATTTTGTAACTGTTTCACAATAACAAAGACTTAGTTGTGTGTTAGGAACGATTTGTGTCGCCCGCATTATATCTATTTTTCTATTATCTGTTTTTTTTTTTGTTCTCTTGGCTTCTCATGTGCATGGATGTATGCTTAAATATGACAAAGTGTTAAATTTGTTAACAAATGCATACGTATACAAGAGTTGCACTAGAGTAGGAGTGTGACCCATCAGTAGCCTAGAATGGAGTATGGGTATGCTCTAGGTGAAGAGGCGTAGTCCAGATGAAGTAACCTTGGTGTTGTCAAGCAACCAAGCGAGAAACGTCACGGTGCCACATGTCCACAAGAGGTGCATGATCATAAGATTCAACTAGGCACATTGTGGGGACATGGCAATTGCCTTCTTGTTTGTGCACCCTCTTTCCTTTATAGGATCCCATCCATCACATCTCTTTTCCCATGGGTGAGCCGACCCGTTGGTTCACCAAGTCGTGCCCCTTCACAAGTTTGGGCCGACTCCTCATGTGGGCATGTTCAGATATATTTCCTAGCCAACCCATTGAATGCTTCATTATGTCATCTAGCTGGCCCATCGATCCATCTAACTGACTTGTCATCTTGGGTGTGTGCGCCCCTTAAGTGAGTTGATTTGACTCTCCTAAGTGTGCCCCCATGCCTTAGCCTATTTTATTTTGTTGGTGGAGCACCCAACTCATGCCCTTAACCCTTCATCAAACCCTTCATCATTTGACTTGTGTCACAAGGCACCTTGAGTGGATTTTTCCCTTCCCATGTAACGCACCCAAGAAACCCCAACTCTCTCCTATATGAAGACTTATGTCTCCTCATTTGCACCAAGCGTTTTGCATGTTTGTTTTCCTCTATTTCGATATGTCGTGGAAGTGCACACACCTGGGATTGGCTCTGCAAGCCTTACTTCCTCCCCCACCTCAAGTCATTGTTGTCCTCAGAAACATTCATAAAATTTGTGATCTCCAAGTCTCTACCCAAACTTGTGCCTCTGCTACAACTAAGTCTGCTAGAAACCCCAATTTTCGTGCCAACTGAAAACCCCAAGATTATGTCAAAGTGGAAACCCCAAGTTTCCAAATTGCACAACAATCATCTACAATCTGTGCAACCATCCACACTGCCCTCTGCCCAACTATGTTTGCAATGTCTAAGCTGACAATTCCCTACTGCGATGATCACTCTTTGTTTCGTTGTTGTTGTTGCCACCTAAACTATTGCTGCAACCTCAACCAACACTTCAAAAATGTCTAAGTGTTGAACTTATGTGAACTTGTTTTTGTTCCCATACTTCAACCAAACTCAGTCACGTCTCCGCACAATTCTAGCCTCAAGTCCTGCACCAGTTGGGTAACTAGTCCAATTGTCGTGTCCAATTCTTGAAATTTGCATCTCCATGCCCAAACTTAGCCTTTTATGTCTACATCTATGTCACTCCATTCAACTCCAAAGACCAATGAAAGTATCCATACTTACCTCACTATTGTTTCCATCATTCAATCTACATCAAGGAGATCCTCCACAATGTCTAAGTGCTACACTTCAAACCTATTGGCATGTTCGTACTCTGACTTCCTGCCACAATTTGTCCCATTCGTACAATGATCTTAGACCAACAAGAGGACGCCCCTCACCTTGCTTGAATATGAAGTCACCCCAAAGAAAATTCATTTACAACAACTTGACTCCACTGTCCACCTCATGGCACAATTAGTCAATCTACCCCAAGAACTACACATCTAGACTGCCTTTTCCCCACTACTTTGTCACTCAACCTTGCTGCTGCATCTACCTCTCTATGCCTGAGAATGGTTAGGATTCACCCTCAGTCATGCTTCCAGAAGTGATCCTAGAATTTATGTGAGATATTTCTCCACACAAATTCTACAATGAGGATCTTTTATTGACGCTTAATCGCATGTGAACATGAGAAAATAATCATTAAGCATTGCATATGAACATGAACAAAATTGTTATAATTATGTGTATATGTGTAATTAAATCTCTACTTAATTAAGCGAGAATGTAATCAAAATTCACACATATAATTTGACACCCATGTGTTAACGGAGTTCACCAGACTCTTTTGGCTACATCTTTGGATCTGCTTGGAATACAAATTGCTTTATTATCCTTCCTTTAACAAGGGCTGAAACCTTCTCACAAAACATGGTACATGATCCATACAGGGTTGAAAACCCAGAGTAGCTTGTCTTATACAAAGATAACTTAAGGCTCTCACATAAGTGACACTTCCTTAGACACCATAAGGACTACATTCCTCACAATGCAAATCTCTCTCTCTCTGTAAAGGGCCTCCTCCACAATGCTTACATAAGGAATTTATATAGTTTCCCTCTCCCCATAATTCAAGGAGACAAGATCCACAACTTTAGGATCTAAATAACAACTCAAGGACAAAAATGAGAAAGCATCTCAACCAACCTATGAGTACCTTAACTTCCCCTTGAGAATAGGAAACCACTTGTGATAAAATGAGGAAGAATCCCAAACCAACCTATGAGACTCTCATCCTCTTCTTGAGAATAGAAAAACTAGTTGTGAGGTGGATTATCACACAAAACTAATTTCCCCTTAAAACTAGGAAACTAATTTGTGAGGTGGATTCTCACACAACTAATTTCCCCTTTTTACAAATTAAATGAAAAATACATGATTATTTTCCACTCACTTCAAGTATTAATCATTTTTTCAATTTGAATGAATAATACATGAGCTTCTCACACTCATTTAAAGTATTAATAATTTTTACAATTTAAATGAAACATTATCATTTTTTTTTAAACTTTGTCACCTATCATCAATTAACATTTTAATGATCTTCTCCATGGTGTGCAAAGTAATGAATCCTTGTGTGGAGATCCTCCTGGATAAAAAAACAACATTAATTCTCATGCTCAAGTAATATCCTCATGTTGCAATCTATTTTTTTGCACAATCCTCCAAATGAAGGCAAGTCCTCAACTCACCTCCTTTCGTCAAGTCACCTCAATGAAACTCAACATCTACAATGAGTGTGGCCAACGTGCCTACAATCCTCAAACATCCCAATGAATTGTAAAAAGTGCTCCAAGTAGAATGAGTCACCTCAAATAACTTCCATTCCTTAGTCATGTTTGCACCAATACTTCTGTCAACTCCAACCAACAACCTCCACCGTATCTTTGAGTCATCGCACAATCATCCACAATTCACCAAGGTGTGCTCTACCTCATCCAATGTCCCATACCAAAGGTGAGAGAAAACCACCCAAGTCACTTGGTCTTCATTCTTCCCATTCAAGTTGACTACCAACAATTCTTGGTTGACTTCCTTTCTAAATCCATTTGTCTCCTAGAATGAAATTGTCTTGCACCTGTTGCAATCATTCAAACTATGGCACTATCGTCACAACTATCAAGCCATCACATGACCCAATGAATCTGGTTAAGTCACCGAACACCAGGGCACACCACCCATCCTCTCAAACTTAACACGTACAGACTTCACTACCCACTTCATCGCAACAACCTGTACAATGCACCTCATCAAAGATTTAGGTAGCTTCCAAAATCCACCTCCACGACTTCATCTAATTTTCCTAATTCCACCACATGACTCATCCAAGTAGGTCATCCCAATCTCTTTCACACATTCTCCCAACCAACGCGTCCCAACTGCTACATGACTTCTTCAAATCTGCACCACTTGAGTCACCTTCAAGTTTGTCGTTTTTCACCACAAAAAGAGAATGCACTTCAACCACCAAGTCATGTGTCTTCCCTTCAAAGAACTCACTGCAAAAATTAGGAAAAGAAAGAACTTGAAACCAACCATACATTTCCAACGACATCGTTAGCTGCAACAATGTTCTAAGTCTATTGTCTTGGACCTTCGCTTGCCTAAGAAACTGACTCTCTGCATGAACTCGCCACAACCATCATTCACAACTCCACAAGCCTACAAAACCTTTATTGTGATACAAGGTTGAGTCCATTCATCCACTTCATAAATCTATCTAAGTCCCAAGCTTCACATGAAACTGGCTGAAATCATCTCCAATGTATTGGCACCTCTGCACCTTCACTACTTCCACTTCAAGGAACCATGCATTCATCGCCTGACTGTCAAGTCATATTGTTGCTAACTAACTATTATAACTCTATGAAGAGTCACCTCGTCTGAAGGTTGCGGTCTACCCATTTTCAAACAACCCAACTCAACTCAATTGTTGTTCTTGGTGATGCACGACTCAGAGATGTCATGATGGAAGCGTGCCCAACCAACTGCATGTTGTGAAGCTTCTCTAGTTCACCCTAGGTCATCCAACGCACCCAAGTGCTTCACCTTACTAAAACCTATCATTTCTCCCCTTCGTGATCACTTATGCAATCACCCTCTGCATTCTCTTTTGTGATCACTTCTGCGGTTAGATCTGTGACAAGTCGTGCAACAAATCCTATGTTCATTTTCCATGTCTAGCTACTCAGTTCACCCAATAAAATCTGTGCTTGGTCTCTCCAAGTTGTACACAACATGTTTGGCACTAACTTACATCATGATTCAAATCAACCAAGTCTACCTGTGCGATCAACTTTGCAATGAGTTATGTGATCACTCACCATGTCCAAGTGCTTTGTCTCAACACAAACTCTACTCGTGGTTCATACAAGGTGTGTGACCAAACCAACCTTCCATCACACCATCAACCAAACCTCTACCATAAGTTTGATGCAAAGTCTACGATGAACAAGTCTGTTTCATCGAATTGTTCACCAAGTCTGTGAACATTCCCACTGAACTGCCTTCACAACAAATAAGCTTTGATACCATCTTTTGTCAAGATAGTGGTGAAGAGCTCCCCAAATCTTCTCCAAAATCTACAATGAATCCACTTTGATACCATCTATATTCGAGATAGTTGTGAAGAGCTCCCTGACCCTTCTCCAAAATATACAATGAACAAGCTCTGATACCATCTATCACGTCCCCACAATGTGCCTAGTCAATCTTGTGATCATGCACCTCTTGAGGGCATGCAACACCACAACATTTCTCGATTAGATTCTTAGCAACACCAAGGTTAATTCATCCAGACTATGCCTCTTCACCTAGAGTATACCCACACTCTGTTCTAGGCTACAGACGAGTCACTCTCCTACTCTAGTGCAACTCTTGCATACTTAGACATTTGTCAACAAATTTAACATTTAGTCATATTTAAGCATATACCCATGAACATGAGAAACAACTATGGAACAAACAAAAGACAAACACATATATAGTGCGGGCGACACAAACCATGCCTAACATTTGACTAAGTCTTTGTTATTGAGAAACAATTACAACATGAGAACTATCGACTCATTTTACAACTTCGACATAGTCAAACGATTCACCTCACCTCACCAAGGAACTCATACATAGAATCATCACCAAGACCCTCTTTCGCAACCGTCTCTGCAACCTTCTGCAGTGCACCTCAGACGTTCCCTCAACCATAGACTTGTTGTATCTTCATTTCCACAGACTTCAAATATTTTAGTTCTGCCTCACACATGCCTCCAATAGACCTATGTTTCCAGACTTCCCCAAAATCAGCCCAAAAGAATCTCACCCAACTCTATGCATTGAATCCACCTCAAGGAAGCACAAGCCCTCCCATGTGGAGTGAATTGGATCCTTTAGGGAGGTCTCTCTCTTCATTTGTCTTAGAACCACATATCTCTCCTTGTTCTCATTGTCTTCCAAGTTTCCTTCTTGGTTGTGCACCATCTTTCCTTTATAGGCACCCATCTGATGTGTCTCTTTTCCCATGGGTGAGGCAACTCGTTGGTTCACCAGGTCACACCCTTCACAAGGTTGGGTTGAATCCTTGTGTGGGCATGTTCAGATGGCTTGACTAGCTGACCCACTAAATGCTTTGTTCCATCGCCTGGACGACCCACCGATCTTTCTAACCGACTCGTCGTCTTGGGTGTGTGCACCTATTAGGTGAGTTGAGCTGACTCTCCTAAGTGTGCCCCCATGCCTTAGCCATTTTTTATTCGTTCGTGGAGCACCCAAGTCATGTCGTCAACCCTTCATCAAACCGTATATCATTTGAATTGTGTTTCAAGGCACCTTCGGTGGAGTCGCTCCTTGGCACATCATGCACCCATGGAACCCCAACTATCCCCTATATGAAGACTTATGTTTCCTCATTTTCACTGAGCATCTTGCTTTCTCGATTTCCTTTGTTTCGGTCTGTGATGGAAGTGTGCATGCACAGGCTTGGCATCGTAGGACTTACAACCATGTCCTTTTGTCACTTGTCCATTGTGTCTTGTTTTGTTTTGTCATGTTTGTTTGTCTTCCCCTTTATCTTTTGTGGTTAGAACCTCATACATTGGATTATTCTTCTTTATTGCTAGGCCTTATTAATATTGACCTTTATTACATGGAAATATATTATTCTACCTACGTGAGGGGTTAGGTCCCTAACATGTCCTCCCCCTTAAAAACAACCTTGTCCTCAAGGCTTGAGATGAGGAAATTGTTGCAGAATAGTGGTTGGTTCCCAAGTAGCATCTGTTGGAGTTGTATCTTTCCACTAGAATAACACTTCCTTGATGGTTCTCTGACGTAGACGATGCTCACGCTGGTCCAAAACTGCTTGTGGCTATATCCAAATGGAGCCTTCTTCGTCCAACTCGGGAATGTCAGTTTGAGTTTGGCACTTAGTTCCAATCACCTTCTTTAAACAGGAAACATGAAAAACATGATGGAGCTTAGAATGACTGGGAAAAGCTAACTAATAGACCACCTGTCCCACATGCTTGAGAACTGTATAAGGACCATAAAATTTGGGCGCTAATTTCTGAAAATGGTCATCCTTGAGGGAAGTTTTCTTGTAAGGTTGCGGTCGAAGAAACACCTGATACCCTTCTACAAATTGACGTTCAGAGCGACCTTGAATTGTTTGTTTCTTCATGCGATTTTGGGCCATGACCAAATTATTTTTGACAGTACGAAGAATAGCCTCTCGAACTGTAAGTATTTGGTCAATTACCTGGACTTTTGAGACACCTGGAAAATATGAGAGAACTGAAGGTGGATTTTTTCCATATACCGCTTCAAAAGGAGTCACGTGGGTAGTTGTATGGTAAGAAGTGTTGTACCACCATTCAGCTAGTGGTAACCATTAAGCTCACTGATTTTTTTGTTTTGATGCAAAACACCTCAAATATGTTTCCAAACACTTGTTGACCACTTTAGTTTGACCATCAGTCTGGGGATGATAAGTTGTGATGAGATGCAATTAGGTGCCTTGGAGCTTGAATAGTTCTTGCCAAAAGTTGTTGGTGAAAGTTGGGTCACGGTCAGAAATAATAGAATGTGGCATGCCATGAAGCTTGAAGACTTGATCCATGAAAAGTTTATCCACAGTGGAGGTTGTAAATGGGTGTTGAAGAGCACATAAATGAGCATACTTGGAAAGGAGATCGACTACCACCATGATGACTAATTTATTTCCCGATTTAGTTAATCCTACAATAAAATCCATAGAGATATCCCACCAAATAGCAGATGGAATCAAAAGCGGTTGTAGTGTGCCAAGAGATTTGACTATTTATCCCTTGTTGTGTTGACACACATCAAATTCAGCCACAAATTTATGAACGTCCTTTTTCATACCATCCCAGAAAAAATAATGTTTGACTTGGTCATAGGTTTTGGTAAACCCTGAGTGTCGAGCTGTGGGTGTAGCATGAAGCTCAGAAAGTGTCGTGGATATAAGTTTTTACTGGGTACTTAAATACAAACGGTTTTGTATCAAATCTCATCATTGAGCCAAGAGTACCCTGAGGAGACTGGAGAATTGGACTGCAATTATTGTATCAGATGCGAACTTTTGGAATCTTGTAGCCATTCTTGGTGAACAACTTGGATCCAATCTGGTACAATGAAGGAGAGAGAAAAAAGGGACCCTTCATCTTCATATTTTCTGGAAAGTGCATCAACAACCACATTGTCTTTTCCTTTCTTGTAAATGATATCACAGTCATATCCAAAGAGCTTAGTCACCCATTTTTGTTACTCGGGGGAGGAAAGGTGTTGTTCTAGAAGATACTTGAGACTTTGATGATCTATCTTAATTTGGAAGCGTTTCCCCAATAGATAAGGGTGCCAAAGATCCATGGCATGCAGAATAGCCAAAATTTCCTTTTCATAGATTAATTTTCCCAAATTTCTCTTTGACAATTGTTTGTTGGTAAAGGCTAAACGTCGACCCTCTTGCATAAGGATGACACCAATTCCTTTCCCGGAAGCATCACATTCTAGGACAAAGGTCTTTGTGAAAGCAGGAAGGGTCAGGTCTAGAGTGGTGCACATAGCCATCTTCAAGGTTTGAAAATCATGAGTAGCTGTTGGAGTCCAAGTGAAATAATTCTTCTTAAGGAAAGCATTGAGAGGTGCCACAATATTTCCATAATTCTTAACAAACTCGTGACAATCACTTGTTAAACCAAGAAATCCACGCAAGCTTTTGAGAGTCTTTGGGTGAGGCCAATCTTGCATAGCTTCAATCTTTTTAGGATCCACCCTTACACTGGCCTTGCCCACAATGTGACCCAAGTACTCAACTTACAAGGCGCCAAAAGAACATTTAGATTGTTTGAGTAAAAGTTGGTGCTGTGAGAGTAGATGGATAATTTGATCCACATGGGAAAAATGAGATTGCCAAGTTTTACTATAGATGATAATATCATCAAAGAAAACTAAGAAAAAATGATGGAGAAAAGGATGAAAGACATGATTCATGAGGATTTGGAAGGTGGAGGGGGTATTACACAGGCCAAAGGGAATGAACAAAAACTCATAGTGACCCTCGTGATTTTGAAAGGAAGTCTTGGGTATGCCAGCTTCTTCCATACGTATCTGGTGGTAGCTAGAATGCAGATCAAGTTTAGTGAAGTACTGAGCACCACTCAGCTCATCCAAGAGATCATCAATGACAGAAATGGGGAACTTGTCCTTGATGGTGAGCTTATTGAGGTCATGAAAGTTGAGACACATGTGCCAAGTACCTTCTTTCTTAAGTACCATGACCACAGGGGAAGAATAAGGGCTGGTACTGGGGCGGATAACACCCGCTTGGAGCAATTCCAACACTATTTTCTCAATTTCATTCTTTTGGGAAAAGGGGTGGATATAAGGGAGAACATTGGGAGAAAGATTGTCAGGAACAAGGGGAATCAAATGATCATGAACACCATGAGAAGGAGGAAGGCCCTGAGGGGTGGAAAAAACAACTTTATGTTTGGAAAGGATAGCTTGGTGGTCAGGATGCACATAGGGTGTCTCAACGACTTGAATAGAATGGAGTTGAGCAATGATACCAGAGTGGCCTTTCTTGAGGATATTTTCCATACGATGGGAACTAATGATCTCAAGAGAACCAACTGTGAGACCTTGGAATTGATACTTTTGTCCGTCCTGTTGGAATTGCATGGTTAATTCCTTAAAATCCATAAGAATGGGACCCAAAGTGCGTAACCATTCAACACTTAGCACAATGTCACAACCTCCCATGTCAATGGAAAACATATGAGATTTCAGTTAGTAATGTCCAATTTGAAGACGAATATTTTCACACCGCCCACCACATTTCATGGACCCACCATTGGCTATAATGATTTGAAAATTATTGACAGCACAAATATAGCAATTGGTTTCATGGGAAATGCAACAATGAATAAAATTGTGGGTGCTACTACTGTCAACAAGGATGATGACCTTCCTATGCTTAATGTAGCCAATGAGCTTGAGTGTTTGGGGGACCAAGAAGCCAGTGAGGGCATGCAAGGAAATAAGTGGGTCAACAAGCTCTTGGGGGGCATTGGGAAGGGAGGGTTCTTCAACAAGGGGAACTGTCACATCCTCTTTAGGAACATATTCTGAGATGGCCATAAATATTTTTTGTTCCTTATATGTGTGCCCTGGAAAATATTTTTCATCACAATTATAGCAAAGACCCTTCAATTGGCGTTCATCCATTTCAGCCCTAGTTAGTTTCTAGACCTTGAGGGGAGTAATAGGGGGGTTAGGATGAGTGGGTTGGGGGTGAGTAACAAAAGGGGGTTTTTTGTTATGGGAAAAAACAACTTGTTGGGCCTCTTTATCACATTGAGTAGCTTCCAACCAAGTGGGAGGGAGGGCCATGAGAACCTGGGATCAGATTTCATCCTTGAGACCATTGATAAATCATTCATGGAAGAACACATCTGACATGCCCTCTGTTCGAAAGGTCAAATGCTCAAAAGCAGTGATGAAGTCTTCCACTGTCCCTGATTGTTTCTACTTGGTCAAACGACCTAGATAGTGGGTATCAGTATCAAAACGGGCATACAAATCAGCAACAAACTAGGTCCAGGCAATATACCCCTGACGTGAATTTTTGCGCCATTGCCACCACTACCAACATTCAGGATATAGATAGAGGACAACATAGCGAAGTTTGTCCAACTTGTCAGTAATACCATGCAAAGAAAAATAATGCTCCATTTGAGTGACCCAACCTGTAGGATCAGAGCCATCAAATTTATTGACCTCTATGCGGGGAAGATGGGGTTCACGATGAAAGGAGTTGGAGTGAAAATGTGGAGACTGAGAGGAATCAACAACATCGGGTTGTGTTGATGAAGAAGGACCCATAGGGCAGTTCAACAATTGATTGAAAACAAATTGGAGGGAGGTCAATTGGGTTTTGAGGTTGGCTTCCAAGGTGTCAATGCGGGAATTGGTGGATTCCAACTGAGATGTGAGATGTTTGATGGAGACATGGGCTTGATTGATGAAATTTGGGAGATCTTGGTTGTGAGTGGTGGCCATTTGGAGAGGGGAAGTGTGGGTAAGGAAAAAATGGGTGGGTGGGACCACAAAAAAAAATACTTAGAAGTGATAAGCACCACGATGATCAATGCTTTCAGAGAAATATAATGGGATAGGCGGAAAAATAGGGAAATTGGGAAGGGGTCGGGTCCATGGAAACAAAAAAGATTAAAAATGAAGGGTATGACTGGGATCAGGGAGAAAAGGAGAATCCAATGGAATAGGTCTCAAATAAGTGTGCCGACAGGACCACTATACTCTTTTTTTTTACTCCTGCAGAGTTATACTTCGGCCTGAAGAATATTGCAGCGACAAAATTCCCAAATGCTTAACAAGAAGAAATGTGTAGTAATTTCACAGCCAGAATGCAAAAGATACTGTATCACGACAATAGATCTTATTGGGTTTATTTATGTTTCCTTCCCAAGGGTTAGGGTATTCAAGGGTTCTACAAACAAGGGTTTTCCCTGTGCTATAACTCTCTGATATATATGCGGGGTCTAACAGTAGTAATCGGCCCAATATCTCAGGGCACCAACTAAGGAGGCTAGACTATGCCCTTAGCCATAGTACTTGACTACCTAGGTACTAGAGAATATCTTCTCGACTGTTTTTCTCGGTGACACTATAGAAGTTAGGAGACCGATCGGTTTATCTATGGAGGGCTTCAGAAGATCTAGGTCAATCTGTATACAAGTGTTTTCTGATGTGCTACCACTCGAAGGGGTACCAACAGGGGTTACAACAGTGGCCAACATATGTGATCTTAAATACCACTTGTATTTCCCGCGTGTATGAATCCCCGACCGTGGGTTTATGCGCGTAACAACAGATATTTGTAGCTTAAAGATGCTGGAATATGTCTCTACCCTGAAAAAAAAATTAACCCACAATTTTCTACTGAGGAAGGTGCTCTGATACCACTTGTAATATTCCATATATAAAAAAGTATGCAGAACAAAAATAAATAGCTAGAAATGGAAGATGAACAACAATATAATCAGAACAACACCACCATAATACCAAAATGATACTAGAAGAACACCAAAAAGAGCACTTCGATTACTGAGAGCAATGTTCACTTGCCTCTTCGAGGGGGCAACCTCTAGCAGAGCAGATCTCTATTACAATAATATCCAAGACAAAACTTTGCATACCCTCGACTCCTATTTATACTACATATGTCTATCAAAAGAACAATCTAGAGGAAGATCCTTCTAGAAGTGGAAGCTTCTATTAGGTCTTCTTACATTGGACTTATTATTCCTTATTGCTAGGCCTTATTAATATTGACCTTTATTACATGGAAATATATTATTCTACCCACGTGAGGGGTTAGGTCCCTAACACTCTACATGTTCATTGGCTTTCTTGTCATCATGTATTTCTTTATTTTACCCAATATTTTCCTATTATTTTATCTCCTCTAGTCCTTGTGTGGGTCCTTATGCATCTCTACCCTTCTCCTCAACATTCTTTTTAGTTATGCCTTTCTCATCTTCAATTTTATTTTCTAGAGTCTTGAATTATTGCATGTACTTTTGTCTCTTGTCCACTGTGTCTTGTTTTGTTCTGTCATGTTTCTTTTTCTTCCCTTTATCTTTTGCAATTGTCATAGTTTTTAGCTCAATGTTTTCATTTTGTGTTCTTTTTCTATTGTATTTTCTATTGTGTCTTCTTTTTTTCTTTCTATTTTAATTTTAGTGTTTTCATATACTGATGAAGCTTGTCTTGATTGTCCTTGTCCAATTGATGTTCAAGGGTAAGCCTTCTCTAATTTCCATTAACTTCTAAACTCCATTATATTTTCATATATTATTGACTATGCTATGTTCTTGTCATCTTACAAGTAGAATATTTTGGATGTTCCCCTTGGTATTCTAATATTTTGTCTCCCATTTCTTAATTAATGCTCTTGTTTCTTCTTTTAAGGAGTTTTTAGCCTTTAGATATGTGAAGTTATCCTTGCAAGATTGGAAATGCTTCCTCACCATTTAAGTTTTGGTTTGTGTCTCCTAAATCATTGCAAGTTCTAACACTAGATGTTGAATTATAATGTCCCACAATGGTTAAGGCTTAGGGTGATCTTGTTCATTGTATTATTGAATAGTGATACTTGCCATTTCAAAATTTCGTCAAATTCTTTGTCTTTTACAAACCAATATCTTGTCCTTTCTTTATTTATATGTGATGCTCATTCCCATTTTAGCTTGGTTTTTATGAGATCAACCATGGCCTACATTAGCTATATCCTTTACCTCATCATGTCCTCTACAATAAATGTTAATTCTTTTATTTTTGTTTCAAATATCTTTCTTCTCTCTTAAGATTGGCCTTCATTGTAAGTTATTAGCTATATTCTTTCCCTCATCATGTCCTCTACAATCAATGTTAAATTATTTATTTTTCTTTCAAATATCTTTCTTCTCTTTTAACATTGGCCTTCATTGTGAGTTATTAGATCAAATTGATCCAAAATTAAATTAACTTCTTCAATACGAAACATCATTCTTTACATGCCATCTTTATTGCTATAAAATGCATCCTTAGTCCCTTCTCCATGTATTTATGTCGTCTCTGTGTCTTTCATATAGTATGTCCATCACATTAGTCCATATCTTCTTCAACTCTTTTACAAGTCGTCTTACTTGAATGTTCAAATACTATATAGGTATATACACTATTGCTATTGATTTCAATTTATACTCCATTTCTTCAAATGTGTGTGTGTGTGTGTGTGTGTGTGTGTGTGTGTGCACGTCTTTTTCGATAGGGACTTTATGCATCACACTTCTCAAAATGTCCTACAACTTGTCTACTTGTTACTTCAATTAGATGTTAGCTTTCGAGGCTACTCCGAAAGTGTTTGCACAATGTTTGGGGGCGATTCATGAAATCTGGGGTACATGGTGTATGATTAGCCCTTAAATGGTCCATGAACAATTTACATATTGGAGATGGCTTACTCAATTATCTCTTGACCTTATTTGGGTGCTTGCATGGCATTCTTCCTTGGGGCATTGGATATCTTTAGACAACTTGGTGACATTCTACATGTTGGCCACATGGAGGAGGTTGTTTGCTTGGAGAACACCCTACATTGGAGGAGGATAATCTGGCATCCAAGAGGAGGGAATTGATCCTTAGATAGTATGGGGTATTTTGGCTACTTGCATGGAGGCATTGGAGCCTTCCTTGTGTACGACATCACCTTGGATATTGACATGTGTACCCTTGTAGTGTAGCACTTCACATATGTGAGCCTACTTATGGTTTTGTAGGTTTTTCTTGTAAGGGTTTAGGCTCAAATATATTTTGTTGGCCTCCCTTACCTCTAATATGTATATAGAGGAAGGATAGACTCCTTTCATATTATCTCATTATTGATCATCTTGTGTTAGATATGTGAGGAGAGGATCACACTGATATGTCTCTCTCTGTTTCATTGTTATTCATCTTTGTATTTGTCTCTCTTATCTTAGAGGTGCTATGGTTTCTTATAAATTTTGGAACATCTTGAATACTAGTTTTAGGGTTTCATCCCTTGGAGACATTGGAGCTAGGGTTTTATGATTAAACCCTAGATTATGCTTGTTGGGAACTAGAGGAGTGGATATGTATTTCCTTGGAGAACATGCTAGTGTGATGTTTGTTTGTTGGAGCTCCTTGGTGTTGGCTAGGGTTTTTATTGGTTTTCCTTAGCTATGATTTTGGGGAGGTAGAGGATTTTTATAGCCTTGGGATGAGGCCATAGCATGTACATTAACCTCATTTTTATATTTGTATGAAATTTTCATCCGTCCAAATTTGTCTTATTACGAATTTGATTTTCAACTATATTTATCTTCATGGTTTGGTAATTTATAGCACTAGTATGCCTTGTTGATTTGACATAAATTAAGGATAAAATTACTAAGTGATTTAACATTAATATTGAAAAAGATAGGGAAGATTTATTTTTATAATTACAATTGTCATAAGTGAATTTTAAATATGTTTTATGCATGATAAGATTGCTCTAGAAGGTTAAAACTTGTTGGCACACTTTGGTATATTTTATCTTGGATTGCCTTATTGATTGGGGTTGTTAAGAGGTGAAATATAGCCCATTATTTTTGTTGTTTTATTTATATTTCATAAAAATTCTAAGGCTAAAAATTCAGAGGGTTGAGATCTAGGAAGCCTCTAAGAAAGACTCTGAATTTCCGAAGTTGCATCAATTGTTATAGTTTAGAAAATTTGTACATGGAATCAAAGATTTTGTGGTTGAGATCATTGTTGGACTAATATTGACTTGGTCATATAGTATTTATGTTAACATTGACAAATTGAATGAATGGTTTACGTTCACATTTTATGGGCCCATGGTATTTGATATGATGAAGCCTATTAAATGGCTTGGGATACTCCATTGTAAAATGCCTCATGTTGGCATGTACAGGCTTGGGTGGCCAGTGTAGTCTAGAGTGCATGATGTAGCATGATGTAGGCCAAGAAAGAATGAGCCTGTTGGTTATTATTCTTGTTAAGAGCACATTTATGAAAGTTTACTATAACCATTTTTAGTTGCTAAGGAATACATTGAGCTTGCTTTGGAGTGTGAGGAAATCTTGTTTTTTATGGTTTGTTGTTTATTTAATTTATTGCAACTATTATGTTCGAAGTTTTTGCACATTATCCTCTCATGTATTAGTGTAGGAATCATATTCCATACCTCTACTTCCTTTCATTTGGTATCATATCTGATCACCTCAAATCCAAGGTGTTAGGGACACAAATCTTTTATCTAATCTAATTTTGAGTGGGAGCTTGTGCAAAATGAAAACTTGTTTCAAGAAAATGAAAAGCATGACAAGACTTAAAATTGGGAGTGAGCTTGAAGCACTTCGCTTTGGTTGAGAACATGCATGGATAAGTATGGTAAGTACTTGGTTGAGAAGTAATTGGTCTATGTAATTGTATTTGGAGTAGGAGAAATGTTGGCAATGAAACATGTTGATGTTTCATAGCATCACATGCTCATACATACAATTCTAATTTTTTTTTATGGAATTGGATGCTATCACATATCTATATGGGTATACAGTTGTAAGACATATTTAGGCATGCGTATCCTTGGTTTGATGGTTCATTGGTATAAATTTTAGATGTAGACTTAGGTGATAGAGGGCATGTTGTATTCCCATAAACCAATTAATAAAATTTGAGGGGGATAGGTGTTTATCCCAAGTCAATTTTAAAGGGGGGAATGTTAGGTTAATCTTGATTCATTCATATAGTAGTTAGATTAACCTTGATACAATTAATGATATTTTTAGCATTCACGACTTATGGGTCCATGGTATTGGGTAACCCATGGTATTTGATATGATGAAGCAAATTTAATGGAATGGGATACTCCATTGTAAGATACCTCATGTTGGCCCATATATGCTTGGGTGGCCAATGTAGCCCAGAGTGCATAATGTAGCATGATATAGGCCAAGAAATAATGAGCTTCTTGCGCATTACTCATGTTAAGATCATGGCTCTAAAAGTGTATTGTAACCATTGTTAGTTGTCGAGGAATACATTGAGATTGATTTGGAGTGTGAGGAAATATTGTTGTCTATGGTTTATTTTTTATTTAATTTATTACAACTATATGTTTGAATTTTTTTCACATTCTTCTCTCATGGATCAGTCTAGGAAGAGTGTTTCGCACCTCTGATTCATTTCAATCACTATAGGTGTAAGAGGGAGTTGGTATTTCAACTATGGTGTACTTGGGAGAGGTGCTAGACCTTCTTAATGTTGTTGGGTGTGAAACCCTATGTTGCTTGAGAGAAGCACTTGGGCTCTTTGAAGGGTTATTTCTTCTTCATATTGCGTAATTTTTAGGATGGATATGGCTATGGTCTCTTTCTTGTCCTCTAACATTGTGTCTAGTGTTGGATGGTATGTAAAAAATGGAGCTTCAAGACATATGACATATGATAAATCATCATTCAATAGATTTCAAGAGTAAGAGGGAGGAATGAGTGTGGATCTTGGTGATGATGCAACTTAAATTGCGAGAGGAGTTGGCTCCATTTCTATCTAGATTCCTTTAGGTGATGTTCTTGAGTTGACTAATGTTTTGTTTGTTCCTAGCTTGAATACGAATCTTATTTTAATTTCTTGTATGACATATGTATAGTGGAGAGTTGCATTTGAGGGATAAAATTGCACCATTAATGATTGTAGTTTATCTAGACAAAGGACTTTTTCTAGAGAGGTGAGAGAGGGAGGCCTTTATATTTTAATTGTTGACATAGTGGCACTTGTATGTTCTAGTAAGAAGATGGAATATCCTTCTAGACTTAAGGAATCACATGCAAAGCATGCATGGTAGGATGCCATGGATACATGTTCAGATCCTATTATGGAATTAGGGATTGATTCCAAGCTTACAATTGATGGGAGTGTTGTAGAGTATAGGTACATGGTTGTTGGATTCTCTCAAGTAGATGGATTTGACCTTGATGATACTCTTGGTTTAGGATTCTCTCAGAAATATGGAATTAACCTATTTCAGGTTGTTTCTCTAGTTCCCAGACGTTTTAAGGTGCATGAGAGGGATTCTCATGTTCACAATTGATGATAGCCCTACGTGGGTTATTACCTATACCATGAACTTGGTATTCCAGGATGGGTGTGACTTGTTCAAATTTCTATATTTGAGATTTTGATACACGTGATTCACTTTTCTTGGTCTTGTATGGAGATGTGATTATCTTTTCAGTACATCCAGAAAAACTCATGATTTTTTGTCCAGAGGTTTTGATCTGTGATGCTAACTTGAGGGATGATGGAGTTTGGAAGGTTACTAATGGTCCAAGAATATGTTCCTTTACATTCACATGTGGTTATCATAAGTTATTTTAAGATTCGAGATATTGTGATATCATTTTGTGTTGTTGGATACAATGATACTTCTACAAATTATACGATCGATATTCCAACATGGCGGAGATTGTGGTGAGTAGAGATGTGAAATTTTATGAGGATGTGAGGCCTTCTAGTTCATAGGATTCTCCTCTAGTGATTGAGGAGAAAGATGGCGTTTTTGTTCGAGAGACTAATTTAGAGACTCAATATGAGTTATATTCAGGGGAGGATGACGTGATATTAGGGATGGATATACCCTCACCTTATGATCAATAATGAAAGGGATTGATATAGATCACTCAAACAATGTAGGAAGCTCAAGAGAATGTAGAGGTGCTTAAATATTTATTAAGGATGTGTATACCTCCTAGGAGATATGTTAGTCATATTAAATCAGTTTCTTCCATATGTTATCCTTTGAGTTGTCTTGTGGAGGAGAGGTGTGATTCCTTGATGAAGGATGATGTTTTTGTTTATTATGAGACTAGAGAAAATACATATTTATAGATGGAAGGTTTGGAGGAGTTGTAGAGGGAGTCAACGAGTGTCAATGAAAACAATTTCCTCATAAAGAGGGAGTGTTATCTTCTAGGGTTACTTCGAAAGTGTTTACACCATGTTTGGGGGTGCTTCATGAGATTTGGGGTACACCATGTATGATTATCCCATGGATGATACATGATGGATTTTCACACTAGAGATGGCTTACTCATTTATTTCTTGCATGACATTTTTCCTTAGTGCATTGGAGATATTCAAACAACTTAGTGACATTCTACATGTTGGCCACATGGAGGAAGTTGCTTTGTTGTAGAACATCCTACATTGGAGGAGGAGAGTTTGGAAATCAAGAGGAGGGTGTTGATCCAAAGACACTGTGGGTTAGCTTGGATGCTTGCAAGGAGATATAGAGTTGACTTGAGGATCCCTGGTTTGTGATAATATTCATGTAGGGGCAGTGGAACCAATGGAGTACATGGCTTAAGAGGAGTGTTGGAATCCTTGGAGTCTCTTAAGAGGAGCATTCATCACATCTCATGGAACACCCTTGCATTGGATCCTTTCTTGTGTACAACATCACCTAGGAGCTTGACATGTGCACCCTTGGAGTTTAGCGATTCACATGTGTGAGGCTACTTGTGGTTTTTTAGGTTTCTTATAAGGGTTTAGGCCCTCATATTTTATTGGCCTCTCTTGCATCTCATATATATAGAGGAAGGAGAGAGTCCTTCATATAATCTCATTCTTGATCTTATTGTGTTAGAGATGTGAGGAGAGTAGTGCACTAGCATCTCTCTCTCTCTCTCTCTCTCTCTCTCTCTCTCTCTCTCTCTCCTTGTTCTTCATATTTGAATTTATGTCTCTTGTCTTGGAGGTTATGGGGTTTCTTAGATATTTTAAAACATCTTGAATACTAGGGTTAGAGTTTCATTACTTGGAGACATTGGAGCTAAAGTGCCAATTCCATATTAAGCATGGAAGGAATTACACATCTCCCTCATACTGGAATATAGAAATCACCTGTCGATGAAATGAGGGAAAACATATAAACACAAAGCATTGAGGGTAGATATACTTGCCAATTCATGCAAGACTCACAAGCTCCATTAAAGTAGTAGTCCTTTCTCAACTTGGGATGTTGCAAAGTCTTCAACAATTGACGACCAAATTTCATCATCGCCTTATGCTTAGTAATGTCCATCTCTCGGTGTATGAGGCCAATAGAAATATATATGGGCACCATTGTTTTTGTAACGTCATAAATTATGTTACAAGATCTTATAGTATCTACATTACCAACCATGTTAATGCATAATAAAATATTAAAAGGAGTTTGGGTTTTGTGGTAAAGTGGGTTGGTGATATTTTTACCAAGGTTCAAAATTTTTAGAGATTTGTTTTGTGTTTCAACGAGATGATTGGGCTAGGTATAAGTTAGGTTAGGGGAAAGTTTTGTGAATTTGGTAGAATAGATATCTCCATTTACATTTTCTTAATAAAAATAATTTTTTGAGTGTGTGTGTTAGGTTGTCCCTTGTGATGTTCAAAAGAAAACATAGCTACCAACTTAACGAGAACTCTATAGAGTTCTCTTTTTTTTCGGGGTCCATTTTTTTACCCCGTTTTTAAAAATGGTGCTACCGGTAGCACCTGCCTCCGTTTTTAGGTGGTTTTCAATATTTTTAGTTTTTCAATCCACAATGTTTCCACATTATTTTTTTAAATGCTTATTTTTCATCTATTTTTTATTTTTTTCTCTTTTTTTTTTAATTCAACATTGTTTTTAGTCATTTTTTCATGCTTCTTTCAATCTTAAAAATATTTTTTACCATTTACTTTTTTGAAGTTACTATTTTTCATATAATTTTGTCCCCTTAATTAATTTATTGTTCCATATTTTTTAAATAGAGTGAAAAACATCATTTTTAACACATTGTTTGCCTTTACTTCAATAAATCGAAAAAAAATTGTAGTTAAATAACACTATTTTTGAATATTTAGCAAAAAAATACACATTTTATAGCCATATATAATAAAAAATCTGTACATTTTGGTACATATTCCTTAAAAAAACATGTCAAATAAAACATTTTTATGGACATAATTGAACAAAAAAAGTTTAAATTTTATAAAACATTATCATTTTCTTTCATATTTTTATATATTTGAAGTAAAAAAATGACAATATTTAATAAAATTTTCCAATGTATAGTGATTCACATACAAATAAAACCAAAAAAAAAAAAAAGATTCATCACAAAACAACAATAGATACATCTTTATTCTTATTTTAAAATATGAAAGTGAAATAATTACAGTTATAGCTCATCAAAAATTTGCAAAATTGAGCATCGTCTTCAAAGGCATCTTTAAACTAATCAACAATATCATATATCCCAAATTCATCATTCTCAAAAGACACATTGTTATCTTCTTCGACGTCATTTTGTGCTTCCATTGTGTCATTTTGTTCTTCCATTGGTTCTTTGATATCTGCAAGTTCTCCAAAGTGATCATTTCCAATCATTCCTCCTAATGGTACTTGATGTTCATTTGACAATTTTGCCACCTTTGATTCACTAAATTTCCTTTCCTCAAGCCAACTTCTTGCATTTCATCTAGAAGAGTTGGAATAACATTAATTCTTTGTTGAATAAAACTACACTGCATTGGGTCACTTTCAATGGCTATGCAATTCCTTCCTTTTTGTAGGCAACATGCTAATGTTGTACCTAATCACCAAATAAAAAATAATAATGAAGTTAGATAGTGTAAAAATACACAAATTAAAAATAATATAAGATTGAAGTATGATTTCATAAATATTAGATCATAATTCTTACCTAAACCCGAGAACAAATCCAAAACCCAATCTCCTTCATTTGAAAATTTATCTATAAGATAATTAATTAATGCTTGTGGTTTTTGATAAATGTTAACCATCTCTCCTTTCAAATAATTTTCCTCATATGTTAGCTTTCTAACCACATCATTCTATACTGTTGGATCATGTTGTCATTGATGCCAATGGTTTGATTGATTGATGTCAAGTGATTGATTGATGTTAAAGGATTGATTGATTGATTATTGATGTAATATAATATGTATTGTCCTTGATGAGAATGCATAGATGAAGTTTGATCAATGAGTTGTCATTGATACATGATGAAGATGGATCGATGTGGTTCCATTGGTATATGATGCATTGTTGGAAAAATGTATAGATGACTTATTATTATCTTATCATGATTGATAAGGTGTACAAATGGATGAACTCCAA